>JBBPCY010058586.1:0-12619 GCA_037974405.1 Brachyalestes nurse
CCCGCCCCCGCAGATTCATCCAGAAATTTAAAGCTCAAAAATCCCACATTTAGAGTCACCATTGGTAAACATTGCCACTTAAAGACTTGAGACTTGACTTGAACTCGAGCACAAAGACTTGAGACTTGACTTAGACTTAGTAAAAATGACTTGTGAACATCTCTGGTGTGTGTGTGTGTGTACACTGTGGATCTATATGTTCCTACACATGAAACGAAAAAAACAATGAATTAATATTAAAAAGCCAATTATTTATTAAAGACGTTATACGTTGAAAATGGTTAAACTGACCCCAAAACATTAGGTTTTATGGTACTTGTGGTCCAACAATTTTTTTCCCGCGAAAAGGTGGAAGGAGGCTCCTCCTCCTTCAGTGCTGCGCGTGCCTTCACCTTGATCTTCTGATCGAGGCTCGTGCTGGCGCACGGATGGCGGAGAGCTGCAGCGCGTGGATTCCGGAGTCTTCTCTTTCTCTCTGTCTGACAGATCATAACCCGCTGTAAGTCCTTCATTACTTTATTATTTTTCGTCAGGAGGAGGTGGGAGTGATGTGAATGTAACTTTGGCTTCTAAACACTTGGGTAAATGTGATACGAACTCGTTCTTGTGTAGTTCTGGTCGTCGTTCAAGTGTTTCGTATCTTTGAACACCTGTGACAGCCAACTCCTTCTTTTAATGGTCTGTTTGTCTGTGTTAAGTCGTGTTAATAAGTGCTGCGTATTTGTGTTGGAATAAGAAGGATGCTGCTGTCTGTGTCAGTGCTGGCTCAGGGGCTCTTAAGTCTGTCCTCTCCCATTCAAACTGACCACTGAATGCTGAGAAGTTGGTATATAAATGTATCGTCTGGTGTGTTTTCTGCAGGTTCTCTCTCTTTTTTGTTGAACTCTCCAAATTTGTCAGCTTTAAAATAAACCTCAGTGCTTCACAGATAGTACCAACACTCCAGACCTATGTACTATTTGACAGAGACTTCCATTTTTTCTACTGCTAAAATGTCTAAATTTCTAGTGCTGCATTAAACAGGATCTTAAAACACTCATACACCACATTACACCACACGCACACACACATTTGAAATCAGTGTTCAGGGGAGCCCATTAATAACTCTGTCATAATTATGAAATGTACAAAGGGGTCCAATGGTCTGAGACAACAGTGTCTGAGGGAGGAGGTAGGGGTGGCGTGAATTTAACTTTGGCTTCTAAAGACGTGGCTAAATGTGATACGAATTCGTTCTGGTCGTTCTTGAGGTGCTTTGTTGTCTTTTTTCTGGCGAGTTTGTGTTTTTGAACACCCTGTGACAGTGAACCCCATCTTTTCATGCCTTATTTTTCTGTTGAAAGTCATAAATAAGTGCTGCGTATTTGTGTTGGAACAGAAAAGGGATGCTGTATCAGTAAGGTGCTCTTAGTCTAGTTTATCCTCTCCCATTCCAACTGACCTCTGGAAGCTGAGAAGTTGATATATAAATGGATATTTTGGTGTGTTTTCTGCAAGGTTCTCTGCTCCAACATATCTTTCCCAAGTATTCAGTGTCAAAATAGATAGATAGTATAAACAGATTCTGATATTAGATGTACATTTTGGCAGATATTTCAGTTTTTTTTCCCTTGCTAAATGTCTAAATTTCTAGTGATGCATTAAACAGGCTCTCAAAAGACTCCTACACCACATTACACCACACACACACGCGCACACACGCACACACAGACACACACATTGGAAATCTGTGTTCAGGGTAGCCCATATATAACTCTGTCAGCAGATTCCTCACATGGCAGATAACAGAGAATAATTTAGCTGCTCTTTCACTCCGACATATAATTGCTAAGCCATGTGCTTATGAGGCTCCCAGTGTTCACGAGGGAGCGCAACTCGAGGAACCCCTTGCTGGAACCCACCACAAGCTCTGAGAGAGCTTTAACCCAAGCCTTCAGCCACAGAAAAGAACTGTCGAATCCCTCGACAGGACTGAGCAGCTTCATTTCTGGATTAGTAGAACTTCCTGGAACTCAGAAGCCATGGTCTTCATCTCATGTGACTTGTATTGTTGGTACCTTAGTCCCTAAGGCAGTAGCAAATTCAATAAGCTATCAAATAATTGGAAAAATAAATGTTTCAAAATCGTGCACGACGTTTTAATGCTGCTTTAGTGATGCATTTCATGTTCTCTTGGGTTCTTTTACTGATATAGATGGTAATAATACTGATATATACAATCAATATGATATATAAAAGGTAATAACTATGAGATATACAATAAATATGATACATAAGTGGAAATAAATATGATATGTACATTGGGGTATGATAGAATGCGTTTGTTTTTAGCTTTCCTTTCTAATCTAATACAACATTTTTCAAATTGACAAGAAATTCAGAATTTCCTGTGTCCCCCACTTTTGCTTTTAATGACAGGATGCACTCAAGCGGAGATAGAATCCACAAGTTTGTCCATAATTGTCAACACATGCTTCAGTGAAAGGGATTCAAAAAGACAAAAAATAATCCTTTGTGTACAATATTCAATACAAAATTTGCCTAAATTTGAATGTTCATTACATATATGCATAAAAAAGTACAAATATATATACTATAGGGAGAGAGAGAGAGAGTGAGAGTATGTATATTGTAGTAAAAACAAATAAATCATGAAAAACAAAGACAGTACAGGGAGGTTAGACAGGCTTTCTCACAAATTGTTCCTTTTTTATATAATAGCACCTCACCTCATCCTTCCTTGTTGACTTTTGCTACATTAAGGCTTGCAGTGCTGGATCGTTGGCATAACGACTCGGGGCACACAGACAGTCTAAATCTAGGATGGTGGTAATGAATTTAATGCTTTAGAAACCAATAGCAGTTGGGCTCGGATGTAAACTGTTAGATTAAACACTGATTTCAAACTCCCTTTAAAAACTACAATTCAGGCCATGATTAGTAAATCTGGTCACATTGTCTGCGTTTGATGGTTAGTGCTGTAAAGCATGTTGCTCTGAGAGTATGTCATGCTGCCACTGGGTCCTTTTGTTCCACCCAGAGATTAGAGGACACCAGCCAAATTATTCCTCCAGTGCCGTGATACTGCACTGCGTGAAAATGCATGTTGATGCTTCAGAACTGCCTCTCTGAACACTGTTGGTTGCTGTTAACAGGCTCTTTTTAAGTGGTTTACACTTCGCATTCTCTGTAACTGGACTATACTCTGCTCTCGCTGAAGAAGGACGACAAGGTCAGCCAGCACTAATGGGATGCATCAGTAATATCCACAAAAATGCTCCAAATTCAGGTGTTTACAGAAGGAATTACAATAATGAATATAAAATACCTGTTTCATATGTCTGTTTTTGATGTAGAATTGGCATCAGATGTGATTATACAACACTGCTACTGCACAATGAAAGACTGTTCATACACTATATGGACAAAAGTATTGGGACACACACAGGGGCGCAGATAGCATTTTTAATGTGGGGGCGACGAATCGGCGGTGGGGGCGGGGCTTGGGATGGGGACGGGCACCAATGAGGCAGCTTGTTCAGGTTTTAGATTTAAGATGCAAAATAAAACGTTTTAGACCCTAAAACAGGAGTATGAGTTATACATCACTACATCATCTGTGCTTCGGGGGGGACGGAGAGGGACACATCCCCCCGTCTGCACCCATGAGCAGGCTTATGGTTCTGTCTTATGTGTTCTGTCTGCCTACAAGAAGTGAAACATGTTGGCGGACGTTTCTCCTGCTGATCTCGTGGTGATTTTGGCAAATTTGTATGAAGAAGAAAAAAACCCCATCACTTCATTCCGGGTTAAAACTGCATTGTAACGCGCGTTACTGACATTTGTACTGAGTAAAATATTACCAAATTATTTTTCTGTAATGCCTTACATTACCGCGTTACAGCAAAAAGCAATGCTTTACAGTAATTCATTACTTTTGTGACGCGTTACTCCCAACACTGCTTAAAAATGTAAAGGTGTAGCAAAGTGCCAGAGGGTTCAATCTGCAGGACAGATGCTCTGTTTCCTCGTTCTTGTTGTGCACGTGGTGAGATTCCACCGATTGATGCTCAGACGGTGGAATTATTGAGGGATTCGTGTCTGTATAGAGCTGGTGTCCCCATGATTCTGCTGAAGCAGTGTCGAGTGATGCTTGTTGCGGAGCCATTGGTGTGTGGCAGCGAGGGCACGATGACTCAGCACACACATACACACACACCACCACAGCCACACACCCCACCCCCACTGCCTTGCTGCTGACATCACGCCAAACTGCTGGCCACTGGGGCACATTAGAGAACATTAGCTACCCCAGGCTGGGTTCAGACAGCACCAGTACTCCAGCTGTGCCTTTGGTATGGGCTGATAACATAAAAACACATTCAAACAGGGAGAAACCACACCTCTGTGATCATGCTGATTTCTGCTACCACCCCTGTGCGATTCTAGTAGTGTCTTAGCTCTAATTTAATGCCCATGCACATTTATTTGGGTGTCTTAGATTAAACTCAGACATCTGAAGCTTGTAAATACATTCTGTGTATTATCTGAAGCTCAGCAAACGAACATAGTAATTGTTCATTTGGATGGTAGGAGCATAGTGGGTAAAACACTTGCCTGTGATCCTGATGACGCCCCCCCACACACACTTTCTTCCATTGTGTCCTTCACAAGCAGCCTCGGTTGCTCCAAGGGGCCTGTACCTGTAACTACTGTTCATAAGTCGCTCAGGATAAGAGTGTCAGCCAAATACCCCCTTTATATTCCCACTTGTGTGTTGAGTGACTCCCTCAGTAAAATTCCTGGCACCAACCCACTGTTTAGGCGATGATGTCAGTGATGTATCTAAGACTTCCAGAAGGAAGGAAATTGAGGGAGAATTGTGATTGTGTATTCCTTTTTTATATTGACGATTAAGCTGACCTTCAGTTAAGATCCTGAGGGCCTATCCCAGGGGTGTCTAGCTGGAGGGCCGGTGTCCAGCACAGTTTGATGATTCTCCTCCTCAAACACATTCACTAAACCTGACAGTTAACTGCTGAGGTGAAGCAGGTGTTTCTGAGCAGTAAGGCTGTAATGATATTCGATATTAAACCGAAATTGCGACGCTCAGATCCACGATCCCGTGTCGCGGTGTGAGAAAGCCAAATTGCGACACAACCTTCCAACTCCCAGAGTTATCCTTCCCGTCTTTCGCCGCTAGGGGGCTGGCCCGTGGGCGGTACACCTCCTAATAAAACCTTTTTTACACCGCAGTTGGTGTATTTTCACATCAATTTCAGGCAGTAACCAATAGTAGAGGTTGTTACAATTCAAACGACAACCCCCCCCTGTGTTTTTTCCTTTATTAGGCTCAATCAAAGGAAAAAACACACAAGACCAACTTCAGGATATTTCAGCATATTTGGCGACATTTGATGGGGATAATTGTCCAGCAAATAAGAATTTCAAGGGGAAATAGGAGCGACGGTCCGAAGAGACGCACTGGGGAGGCACGCGTGTCTGAGCTGAATTATTCAAATGTAAGTAAAAGAAAATGGACACTTCGCTTTATAAGTGTTTATAAACTGGCTGGTTGTGATAAAACTGCTGGGGAGTTTGTTTGTAAGAGTTTTGTTGTGTTTGAGTGAGTTTTTGTGTGATTTTGGCCAGCTGGGCGGATTGTGTTTTTAGTTTTGGACAATGGTGAACCGGTAGCTGAAGAGTCAGTTCTGTGGCAGCTTGTGGCGATTCCTTGGGGTCTTCTGTACAGAGTGAATGCAAATAAAGCGGTGTCGAAGAGTTTATTGATTCATAATTCTGTGGACTCTAAACAAAATGGCGTCTCAAATGGTACTGCTTGCACTAAGCACTAACCTCTCCACCACCCACAAAAAATCGTGATACGAACCAAATCGTGGGTTTGTTGTATCGTTACACCCCTACTGAGCAGGGAAATCACCAAAACGTGCTTGTCTACGGCCCTCCAGGACTGGTGTTCAACACCCCTGGCCTAACCAATGGGAGAGCTTGCTGAACTGGACATTTTTTCCTTATTTCTGAGTGAAACAGGACATTCACGGTCCACAGAAACCGAGAAGTAATTGTGGGTGGGATTTTTTTCATTAGGATTGTGAACTGCAGAGACGGAAAGTCATTGGACATAACCCCAAAAAATAACATCTTATAACATTTATATAACATTTCATAACTTTCGGAGTTCATCTACCCAAAGCACAGTAGAAAAATTTCCAAATCCTGCAGACCTTTGAGTTACCTCATGTTAACATGGACGACAGCTACAGCATAAACTGTCAAAACTGATTGGTGATTGTTCTACAGCAGCTCCCAAAACAGTAAATCAAACTGAGAAAGTAATTCTAGTGAGGAAAGACAGATAAGTAAAGGGTTGTCTGCAGCCAGTATTGTGCAGATCAGTGTATGTGCAACTGGGAATGGAGGTGAAGACTAGTGCTATCACCAAAAAAATTTATCTTTGCTTCCTGTACTCTATGATATAGTTGCACATTAGAGGATGCAAAAGGTCTAACAGACAAACTAGAATTTGTTGTTTGAATGACATGTCTTTAAATGACCAAGGACAAGAAATAATGAAGTGTTAAATATAAGCGTGATTCGGGTGAATAAAAATGAACTAAAATTACAGTAGTAGGTATTTTCAGTCCCCAGAAAAGATTTTGCCCTCTCTGAAGGTCAGAAGTCAGAGGACTTAACATCAGTGTTTTTATCTGTTGAGTGTTTCTTTGTAATTTTAGAAATAGTTCTGTCACAAACACTGTTGCTGTCAGTCCATGAAAACTAACTCCAATTAACGTCATGCAAATGACATCAGCGCTAATTGATTGCTACTTACTTCCATGCCCATTTAATCAAGCTGTTCTGTTTACAGGCCAGAAGGTTCTATGGTGACAGGAATTGATCAAATGTTTGTTGTGACATTTTATCAGGGCCGAGTTAGAGCTGCTTTACACACACACACACACACACACACACACACACACACACACACACACACATACACACACGTATTTCCCAGAGTGCACTGTCTATCCTGCATTAAGGGATTAGAGGGCCAGCTGCTGGGGTGATTGAGCCCCATCTCGAGACACACACACACACACACATATACACATATACACATATATACACTGCACTTCTTCAACAAGCACGGGGTCCAATAGATGCTGCTGCACTGAAAGAGAGAGAGAGAGAGGGAGACAGTTAGCATTTAATTCTTTCGTTTGGAGAGGAAGCAGACTGTGGAGAGCGGGAGGAGGAGGAGGAGGAGGGGCTTGTGGGTAACAGAGCATGCTCAGTTCGCGCCGGAGGCCGGCAAGAGCGTCTCGGGCTTTTTATCTGCAGTAGGGCCGTGAGAGGAGTGAGCGATAGAGAGCGAGAGAGAGAGAGGCTGCAGAAAGCGTGTCTGAGCGAGTGGACGCTCCTCCTGTGCAGCACACACTCCCACTGACCCCGGCGAGGCTCAGGACAAGCACGGGCTCTTCTGGAGCGAGGCGTGATGTGCTAGCGCAGGCGAATCACATGGCAAAGGCGAAGGCGCTCAGGACTTTGCCCCTGACCCCCGCCATGCCACTGGATGACTGGCCAGCCGAGTGGGGAGACAACGCTATGGCAATGGGACAGCCCTTACTGCACTAATGAAAGGCTTCAAGCTCGCCTGGTAAGCACCGCAGCGTTTACCCTGATCTCCAGAGGTGCCTCTGCCTGTATTAACCCGTTTAACTCTTAAGGACCACGGACAGCTCCAGCCTTCAGCCTCGCTCTGTAGACGCTGCATGCCTTGCGGGGCGGTTTCGTCGTGTTTACTGCATAATCTGTGCTGGATAACTGGCCTATAAGCCTTAAGGTTGATAGCAGAATAGTCATCCCGCAGTTTAAAGCCCCCTATCCTGTGGCTTTTGCAGTCTGACACTTCCGGATGGCCCCTTTTTGACTCAAAACCTCAAAATCTCTCCTTTCCTCTCCTCCTCCACTGCAGTGCCGCTGCTGCTGTCTGTTTGTGTGTGTGTGTGTGTGTGTGTGTGTGTGTGTGCCTCCTCCTGCCGGCTAGCGGATATTTTTAGTGCCGAGCTCCACTGTGCCGCAGGAGGAGAGGAGAGCATCAGCAGTACTGTAGCAAGCAGCTGACCACTTTCCGCTCCTCTATACATTCAGCCTGTCCACTGTTTTCATCCCGTGGACAATAGCACTGTGGCCTTAGCCCTTTTAACTACAAGCTTATTATTCAGTAAAGACTCTCAAGGCTTATTGCTCCATATTTCAGTATTTCATTAAGGGTAATTGCTGTGTAGGTATTAATTACTCAAACTACTGTGAGGTACTCAGAATTCACTGTTAATTAGTAACCACTTTGAATTACTTAGTAACTGTTACGAATTACTTTGTAACTCAGTGTCACACCGTTGCTCTGTTACTCTGTACTGTATTGATTACTGCTAGGAAATACTGAGAAACCACTATACAGTTGTTCAGTAATTAAGAGTAATTACTGTGTCAGTATTAATTACTCTAGCTACTGTGAGGGATTCAGAATTCAGTGGTTATTTAGTAACCGTTATGAATTACTGTAAGTCACTCCATTGCTCTGTTACTCTGTACTGTATCGATTACTGCTATGAATTTGTAAGAAACTGCTAAACGGTTTTGAAAAATCACTAAATTACCCAATAACTACTATGAATTACTTTGTAACTATGGATTTTTTACTTAATTACATGGATTAGTCAAGAATTACTTTGCAACCACTATCAGTTACTCAGTAACGACTATGAATTGCTCAATGAATTAGTAACAATTGTGAATTGCTTAGTAACCACTATAAAATGCAAAGTAACTACTATGGTTTACCCAGTAACCACTATGAATTGGTAAGTAACTACTTTGGATTGCTCAGAAACCACTATGGATTATGAGTTATTCTGTGACTACTGTTAATTATGTAACCTTTCCAAAACCAAAGTATATAAGTCATGTTGCGAACATGAACAGTTGACTTTTCCATGCTCTGACCACAAATGTGTTTTTATATTCAGGAACTGTTACTATGTGAAAGCTTTACAGAACGTTGGCACAAATCCCATTCAAATTTGAAAAGATATTTATTTTGAATGTGTACTAAAGTTCTTAGTAGTCTTTGTTTTAGTAGCCACAACACAATCCGCCCCAGTGGTGTTAAAGTGTATGTAGTGGCTTCACATCCCAAACTGAATGCATTGGGTTGAATGACATTCTTGCCTATGTTTATCCAACCTTCCAACAGTTATTATGAAGGAATGCTTTTGTGGGCGGAGCCTGGATAGGTTAATTGAGGTTTGGGCTCCCACGTGTATGTCTCTGGATTTGTTTACAGTGCCTGCACGTTGATGCAGGCTAACGTGGACGAGGGACGCCTCCGTCCAAATGAATTAGCGCGATTGTTTGTTATTTCTCCTCTTATAAAGCCCAGATGAATCCAGAGTGAGACCTGGGTCAGGCGGGGCGGTGGTGGGATGCTTTCCAACCTTCCTGGATGCGGTCTCGGAGCGAAGGAGCCATTCCACTGGCACACTTAGCGTTCAGCTCTGCGGTTATATAAGGCTCTGCCCTCTTTAGCTGGCTTTCTGCGTTTGGCAGCAGTCGCTTTATTTCGGGCTCGCTGCGAGAGTGGAGGGGGATTAGAATGACTCAGTGCTTTTTTTTTTCTCCTCTATGCTTTGATGACGAATAGCACACCTTTGATCAGGGGTCCGTCACTCTGAAGCGTGTTATGCAATTTCAGCTTGAGAGGAGAGTGACTGTGCATTTTTTTTCATTCCTCCATTTTTTGGAATGTCTCATGTTGGTCCTTTATCAGGGCCTGATCTTTGACAAGGCGTTTGTGTTGTGATTTTGATCAGACAAATGGATAGTTAATGATATAAATCAAATATAAACATGTATAATATAATGAATATATAATTGTATTAAGCGATATAAATTTTACTATAATATATAATATAATATAACTTATTATGTTATGTTACATCACTTTATAATATCTAGTGTTACTGCTTTGCATGTTTGGTTTTGACCTAATATACTATGTGCAAAAGTTTTGGCTCTCTGGTCTAATGACATATTTCGTTTATTTTCCAAGTGTAAACAGGTACACACCCACTCTTCTGCATATTGTATTTTATATTTTTAAACAGAGCACATAAATAGCTGTAAATGTGATGTAAATTAGATGGAATTTTAATGTAAATGTAAATAGATGTGCACTAAAATTAGCAGAAAAATACCAAGTGTCCTCTCTGCAGAGAATGTGTACTTTGATCAGGAGCGGTTCAAGCTGTATGACTGTAGGAGTGGTCTTCAGTGACGGGTTTGATTTTGGTTCCATCTGAAGGGACGTGTTGCTGCGTATGCTGGGTGGGGGACTGAGGGAGTGGGCGGGGCTTCTGAGGAAGTGAGCATCGAAAGGTTCCTGTGAGGACAGTATCTGACTAGCAACAGTGCTACCTTAAAGAGATACTGTGTCTGAAAAATGCTCAACTTGCTCAGTACAATTTTACAGCTTCATTCTCTGCTGTTTAATGAAGTCTTGAATGCATTTAACCTTTTCATGCCCTCTGAATGGCTACAAGTGGGTAAAACACTTCTCTGTGAATCCAATGACCACAAAGTTGAACCCCTCCCACTTTCGACTATTGTGTCCTTGAGCAGGACACTTCAGTGTCTCCAGGGGGACTGTCCCTGTAACTAAGTGGCTCTGGATAAGAGCGTCAGCCAGATGCCCCCATTTAACCCACAAACATATTAGACATAATATTTATAGTGGGTATTAATTATTATGTCACAGTTAGTTCTGACGTTACAATGTAATTTGCTAAAAGGAATTCTGTGGTTCTCCATTCTGACTGGATCTTTTTGATCATCACTTCACCTTACTCGCCTGTATCTAGCCACAGAAAAACAGCCACGACAAAGCGTATTTATAATTCACAGTTCTGCCGAAATGAACTAGAACCAATGAAACAAGACACAAGTGAACACCAATGTCAAGACCAGAACGCTCCCACTAAGTTATTTCTGGGATGGGAGAGCTTCGTTTCTGACACACATGCTTTTTCTGTTTCAGACACATTGCATTGTACTGATGCATCACCTTAAATACTGACGTTCCACCTTAAATACTGCAGTGAAGTTGCACCCTTCTCCAAAACACATCCAAAACTAGCTCAACATGGATGAAACTGATCCACGAGGTGGAGAGCAGTAAAGCAGGAGCCTCTGTTGTTTAGAAGGACATTGACCAGAGTTTCTAGGGAAACGTCTCGAAGTCTGGAAGTCTCAGTGTCTCAGTTTCAGTTTGTGTTTTTAATCTGTTGGGAGCTGCTGGTGTTGCCTTTAAATGTCTTAAACAGATGTAAAATGTGGAGCTAGTTCTTATTTCTCGAGGCGGAGGGTAATAAACCTATTTGTTAATCGGTTTCTGTGTCACTGTTTCAAATTTTAATATTAAAAATCTGGTATAATTGGAATAATACTTATTTACAGTCATGGTCATGAAAGTGTATAATTTGATGAATGTGTAATTTCCTAAAAACACAGAAGATTAATACCTGGATTATTAGTCTGGAGTTAAAAGAAGCCTAAGGAACAGGTCTTAAAGCCCAATGAAGCCAGATTCTTTGTTTGTTTGCAAGAAGACACTGACTATTATAACATGATCAAAAATCAAAATAAAACATAGACTGATTTTGCTGTGCATGTTTAACACTAACCTGGCGATCTAGGGATTAAGCGGTTACAGAAAATGAATGAATGAATTAATGTTGAACACTTAATAGTGTACAATCATTGTCCCATTTTAAGACCTAAGATTAGTTTAAGATTAAATCCCTTTACTTCCCAATCTTATTATATGCTGCTCAGTTCGGTGAGTGCCTTGTCTGTATTTGTTACAGCACACAGTGACTTTACTGTGTCTGTGTAGGACAGTAATGAAGTTGCCTGTCTGCGGCCGGAGGGTTAACTGGCACTTTAATCCCGGTTTATGATGCGGTTTCAGTGGGCTCTTCCTGTCCTAGTTTAATGCTGGCATGTTGCTGCACTCAGAGAATGTGCTTCTGTGTGCAGATGTGTGTGCATCATGTGAGCAACCCCCCCCCAGCAGGACAAACTCGCCTGCAATGAGGAGAACGTTCCCAGCAAAGTGGGTCACAGACAGCAGGCGTGCACAGCGGCGTTGAGGCAGGAGGGTTTGTTGTTACTGGCAAATGTGTGACAATAGCTGGTTATAGGGGCTTTTTCATGAAGGCAAGTGTGCACACTAGGGCAGTAACACAAAAGTCGACTAGTCGGCACAAGTCGACGTCCCCTGAAAGACATCGACTAGTCGAGTGTTTTTTTCTCTCTCTGTGTGCGCTTGTGTACACAGTGCAGTCTCTGCCTCTGATTGGCTGACGCTGACACATGTTCCGTGACTTAACCAATTATTATAGTCCCTTCATAAAAGGGGCGGTACTGTTGGCGTGAGGGGAATCTAAACACGACACGAGAGACAGCAGAGAACACAGACACACATCACATGTGTGGAGATACTTCACTCTAGACACACAAACAGCACGGAGACCTGCAC
>JBBPCY010058626.1:0-12617 GCA_037974405.1 Brachyalestes nurse
AGACTTTTCATTTCTTTGTCATTGGACAAACTTACAAAATCAGCGAGGGGTCAAATAATTATTTCCTCCACTGTATATACAGCTCTGGAAAAACAAAAGAGGCCACAGCAAAGATGTTCAGTTTATCTTCTATAGGTGCAAGGACTGAATTGAGCAGCTTTGCTGTAGTTTTTAAGAACTGCTGACAATATTTCTCCTCATTTATAAATAAAAAATATTGTTCTTTAAACCATCATTTTAAAGGAAATGACAAAACATCAAAATAAGAGAAATGTTGGAGTGTTTACAGAACTGGAATAATTAAAAGAAAACAAATCTCTTGTTCACTCTTAAACAAAATGGCAATAATTACCTTTCATGTATTTCTAATAGTGTTTTTACCATCCAACTTGTCTTATTGCGAGAGGAGAGTGTTGATTACAGCAGCGTTTTTAAACTTTTCCTCATTAAATAAAATTTGATTTAGGTGATCACTTATCAGTTCCTCATAAAAAGAGGTGCTTGTGTAGGAATTTCAAAATAAATTTCTTTCTCTTGTTTCTTTTCTGGAGCTGTAGTTCATCAGAATGCTGCAGAAAATTCCATTAAATAGACATACCTGCACAAGACAATAGAAAGGGCTATTCCAATGATTAGAGTTGCGTCAAAGTATTTTGGAATGTTAGAAAAACAATAAATTAAAGTGTCTTATTATCCTTTACCATCACTGGGCACTGTTGCTTTAAGGAACCATGCATGCTGGGGGGTGTAGTTTTTCAGGGGTGTGTGTGTAGTAGTGCGGGGAAGTTTTTCTGAGTTTCTTTTCATGGCTGATCCGTTCGCGAGTGCTTTTTGCCACTCGAATGCTGTTTTAGAAGAAAGGAAATAAATTCTCCCACTCTGAGGGAGGAAAGCACAGCCGCTAACACCGAGGCGAGAAGCCAACAAAACTCACGCTTGTATATTGAGTTCCGCATTTCTTTAATCGTGTGTTCTCAGTCGTACCGTGTATTCTCCGTACGGCATCATGTACCAAACCGTGACCCATGTACCGTGACGGTTCGGAACGAATACATGTACTGTTATAGCCCTACATGGTAACATCATCATCATCATCAACATGTGAGTGTCAGGTCTCAGCAGTGGCCACCTGGGGTCACTTTGGTGTTCTTTTGGGTTTTCTGTTTGAGTGATTATTTTCAATTTTCATTTTTAAGTTAGTCTGCACCTGTGTTTAGTTTAGCTTAAGTGATTACGTTTTGTTATTGGTTGAGTTGGGTTTTGAGTTGGAAGGGTTTTTTGCATTTAAGTTCCTTTTGGACTGACCTTTGTGTCGGCCCACCATCATCTTTGGTTTGTTTGAAGCTATATCCTGAGGAAGTCTCTGTTTTGGGTCCTCGTACCCTTTTGTTTTCTTGTGTTGTGGAATAAAAGCTGAGAAAACTGATCATGAACGCCTTCATGTGTTCTGACCCTCACTCAGGAGAGTGGGGGCGACGTGACAGATGGACCGACCAAACAAAGGAGGAGGTGGGAGGTGGGACAAGCCCCTGGTACCCTACGGTATCCCGGACGATGAAGAGGATGTCTGGGATGGAGAGGACTGGGTCCCGCTCCGAGAGGGGGCGGTTGCAGGGAGCAGGCCCGAGCCCAGGGAACTAGTCCTTGGGGCCGCTACACTCTCCGTGTTGGAGAAAGCGGACGTGAGTTGGGGCACTAGGACCCTGGGGGAATCAGGGTCGCCCTACCCTCTGGAGCAGTAGGCTCACGTCCCGAGGCTGGAAGAACAACTTGGTGAGTTGGACATGCTCGCGGAGCTCGGCCAGTTCGCTAAGCTAGATATTATGTTTAAGAACATTATGGCCGAGTACCAGCAGCTCCGCGAGCCGCCCTCTTCCAGCCAGCCTTCCTACTATGCCACGCCAAAGAGCGAAACCGCCCGAAGAAGAACCGGCAGCTGAGCCAGAGGAAAAGGGGCACGCGTCGCAGGAACCTCCAGTCCCGGCGCCTCATACCCCAACGTGCTCCGCCCCGGAGCTCCCAGTCCTGGCGCCTCGCACCCCAAGGTGTTCCGCCCCGGTGCTCCCATTCCCGGTGCCTCGCGCCCTGAAGTGCTCTGCCCCGGAGCTCCCAGTCCTGGCGCCTCGCACCCTAAAGTGTTCCGGCCCGGAGCTCCCAGTCCCGGTGCCTCGCGCCCTAAAGCCCCTAAGTCCCATGTCGGAAGCACCAGGAGCCACGTCCTCAGCCGCCCTCACACCAGAGGCTGCGTCCGTGGCCGTCCCTGCAACAGAGGCTGCGTCCGTGGCTACCCAGGCACCAGAGGCTGCATCCGCGACCACCCAGGCACCAGAGGCTGTGTCCGTGGCCGCCCAAGCACCAGAGGCTGCGTCCACAGCAGCCCCCACACCAAAGGCTGCGTCCACAGCAGCCCCAGCACCAAGGTCCGCGTCTTCAGTTGCCTAGGCACCAGAGGCTGCTTCCGTGGCCGCCTCAGCACCTGAGGCCACATCCGTGGCCACCCCAGCATCTGGGGCTGCATCTGCAGCCGCTCCTCACCTCCAGAGGTCTCCAGTCCCTGAGGGCTCGTCTCCAGTCACAGGGGGTCCTGGGCTGGCACAAGCCCCTGTTCCAGGGGGGCCCACCGCCTCGACGTGGCCACAGCCATCACTCCCAGCTGGAGGGGTCCTGGGCCGCCTAACGCCCCTGCGGGGGGGGCGTCCTTTGGGAGTGGAAGGACGTTTGGGGAAGGGGGATTCCATTTGTTTTTTTGGGGTGGTACAGGGGATCCTACTCGAAGGTGACCCCTGCAGGAGGAATGATGGCAGGGGGCGGGCCCTGGACTGCTAAAGGAAAGGGCCCTCGAGTGGATTCCCCTGTTTTGTTTTTTTACTGAGCAGTAAATTGATGCCAACCTGTGTCATGTGTAGAATGCACTGACGGGGGAGGGGAAGGTGGGCTTTTCTAAATCACTTTGCTATGAATAAGAGTCAGCATTCCACATTTATATGTAAATACATAATTGAGCTTGCTTTTGGTGGATATTGTAAATATCTAGTTTTTTCACAAAAAAGTGCAGGGTATTGGCAAGAATATTTTGTGTAAAATGTTATAAATTCACAACACATGCTGTCACATGTTTTGTTGATTTTCTGTTTTTGTTTTTTTGGTACTTTAACATCTTGGAAAATAACTATATACACTGTCACACTATCCACCAGTGGACCAGGTGCAGACACGGACAAGGACGAGGAAAGGCAGTGTCTGACAGAAATGTTTGTTCTTTACTGTGTTCAAAAACTGTGGATGGTGCAGATGATCGAGGGTCTGTGCTATGTTTAGAGGCATCCATCGTACTCTTTCGTAGTAGGAGCAGTCTTTAGGGATTGAATCTGTCTAATGCAGGGAAAATAGAACCCATAACATCACCACGATCCACACGCCCCTATACCTGTCCCAACGGAGCCTGACTCCTCTCATTGGTTGATTGGGGCATTTATTAGACTCCTGCCGAGGCTCTCAGGATGCAGTTTGTCTCTCCCCCCGGCGCACGGCTCTCGTGGGTGGCTGTTTATTTGCTGAGCTTAACATATTAAAAGAATGAAACAGAAATGGGCCAAAACCTTTAGATAAACAAAAACATGCCGTCACCCCCCCCCCCAATATGTTAAATTCAGCAAGTCAATATTAATTGTGACAATATGTTCTTTGAAAAGTATGTGCACATATTTTCTCTTCGAAAATCAACATCACATGTCTTTTGTCCAGGGGCACTAAAGATTTTGCATGCCAGTGTGAATGCAGTGGGTCTGTTTAATGTTTTATGTGTTTTGTATTGTATATTTTTAAACAGCCTGGCCAGGGACAATAATAGGAGTAGTAATGATGCTGCCTTGTGCCCATTATTCTAGTTACATATTTAAACAAATCCCTGAGTAAATGCTAATTAGCGAATGTAAACAAAAACAGTTTAAAAGCATCATATATAGGGTGTGGTTTGACTTAGAAATTAGGTGAATGAACTTGGACAACTATATTTGATCAAGACATGTCCAGGACCATGTAAGGGGTCAGCCTGGCTATTCCACAGGTTCTTGTAATATTTTGCAGGCGAAATGTGTTCCTTTTCAGGTCCAGTAAGCTTTGTCCCCTGCCTTTCTTGATTGTGTGCAGTGGCACACAAAATCACAACAGTTATTGGAGTTCTGTAAAGCTGTGTACACAATTCTCTGCTCTGTGGACCTGTCTGATTTTTTTTTTCCTTTTTGCACGAGTGGTTCTTAATTGCCGACAACACTGGAAAGTTTCCGCCGTGTCAAAATATTTAAAGACGTACATGATGGTGCCCAGCCAGCCTTAGCTGACAGTTTTTTTGGGATGAATCATAAAAACCTCCCTGAAAATGCACCACTATTCCAAGCTTGTCTGAAAATCTTTCTGAAAAAGACACCTGCCTCACGTCTCAAAAGAAACACAAAACGTTATTGAGTTGTAGAGTAATGTGTTCGGTATTGTTACTTTTATTGCTTATTCTAATTAAATATCTACAGCTCCAGAAAAAAATAAGATACAACTAAATTTATTTTTAAACCTTTGAGTATGACAACCATTCCATGCCAGTGTCTGTTAAATTCCTACACAAGCACCTCATTCTGCTTTATGAGGGACTGATTAAAGATCACCTGAATCAAATCTTATTTAATGAGGAAAAGTATAAAACATTGCTGTAATCAACACTCTCCTCTTGGAATGTGACCAGTCAGATGGCAAAACACTACTAGACATACGTCAAAGATAATTATACTGACATTTTGTTTAAGAGTGAACAAGAGATTTGTTTTCATTCAATACTTGCACTTGTAAAAGATAAAACCTGAGATACTGAACATGCAGTGATCTCTTCTGCAGTGGTATCTTATTTTCCAGAGCTATATATATATATATGGAAAATAGAGAAATACAATTTTCATCTGTTCACTTTTCAGTGTTTCCTCTATCGTTAATTCTCTACAAACAGGAAATCTAAACATGTTGCTTTGTTTGGTTTAACTTCTACACAGTGGCCTTTACATGAAAGGCTGTGAACAAGAGTTAAAGGAGATGTTCGTGTGAAATGGACCTGGGGTGTATTGAAACATGATAACGCGTATGAACTTTTGTCGAGTAACCCACCTTCATTCACCCTCTGCATTCCGAAACACAGCGCTTTTAGCTAATGCTAACCTCAAGGTTCTACTAGACTGATAATGCAAGTGCTTGGTGCGAGTATGAACGGACAGGTAGGATAGGGCAACAGATTGCAAAATGAATTCCGTGGAAATGCGTGGATTCCAGCTAGAATATCTGGTTACTGTCTACATAAGAATGAAGAGCATACTGGGAGTATTCACGTGACTAATCAGCTGTATTTTTGTTTGTGCTCGTCAGTCAACTTATCGTGCCTTAATTTCAACATGGCGGCAACCAGAAAATTCCCTGAAGGTACTGTCTGTATAACTGTCTTTTTAATAAACTACTTGTGCTGTTTCAAAGTTCTCAATGTCTCATTTAAAATGTCAAGGCCCTCAGAATTCTAGAAATGAAGTGTGGAGCTACTTTGAGCCCTGTTAATGGTGTAAAAATAGCAATTTATCTGCACTGGCTATGTGATGCCCCAAGCACTTGCATCATCAGTCTAGTAGAGCCTTGAGGTTAGCATCGGCTAAAAGCACTGTGTTTCGGAATGTGGGGGTTGAATGAAGGTGGGCTACTCGATATCATACTCGTTATCATGATTCATTACACCCTAGGTCCATTTCACATTGAACTTCTCCTTTAAGTACAGTCCTAACGTGGACAATAGACATAAATGATAACTCCAACAAAATTTGATTTGTCATCTAATTTTCATATTATGAAATAGGTACATGCCTTTCTTAATGCTGATCAGATGAGTTACATCTAAAGACTTACAATCATTCCTCTACCATTAAACAGACCAAATTTGTGCTTACAACCAAATCTATGTTACCAGACCAGCATAAATTAGCATAATCTTAGCTTAGTAAACATGTACACCAAGCTGTTTTTTAGCACATTTTGCATAAATCACTGTTGTGTTGTGACTGCTTTTGGTCTTTTAGTGTTAACAAGCTTAAAAATTCAAACATGTACACAGTGCTCTGTGGCAACTATTATGGAACTACCGACTTCCAGATAACGGCCAAATCCTTTTTCCCTGCTCCCTCTTCTGAGGCTGCCAATGAGAGCTATGGTCGTTAATATACAATACCCAGAAGCTGTTCTTCCCAGTAGAACTGAAACCCATCATACAGACTAAATTAAAGTGTTGTTGGATGTAAGCTATACTATACAATATTGGAAAAAAATAATAAAAAATGTTTATGTTGCTAATGTCAATCACTGTCAAGCAGTCAGAAATACCCATCCATTTCTGATTAGGCAGATACATTTTCAAACGTTTACCTTTTTTCAGATATGTCTTTAATTAATGATCATCTCGTCACATCTTTAGGGCCATTGAGCTATTTTTAATATCTGCAATTGAGGTGACAGCCCAGCTGAGGGCAGGAGTTGGGACCTGGCTGTGAAAGAGAGTCAAATTTGTAATTGAGAAAACATCTGCCTGAAAGGTTGGGAGAAGTTGATTATCTAAAATGACACTTCATTCATCAACCAACACAAGTAGTCTGCTGATGCTTTGGAGAGGTGGGGTGAGAGAGCTTCCTCCTGTTATTCTGTAAAGGATCTGAAAGTGTTTACTGTCATCATGAATGAATGACAGCTACTTGTTTCGAGCAGGGAATCGTTTCAAAGCGTGGTTGCATTTAACCTCTCCTGTTTGGTTCCATCATCTCTGATTACTAGCATAAGATCAGAGGCAGAACTCCCAGTACTACCAGTTAGATGCTGTTTAATGGATACAAACAATTTTCATTTAATGCCAAAATCAAAATACAGAATTACAACATTACAGCTTTATATTATAAATTCACAAGCAATAATAGTGTTCATACACTTTTGGGGTAAAGGTCATCAGCCAGATGAATGAGAATAGATATGTTCACCCACTGACCTGTATATTCACGTCACACATACATTAGCAATGAGTCATTGAAAATACTCTTTTCCCAGACAATAGCTCCAAAATTATTGGTACCTTTGGTAAGGACGGGTAAAAAGAGGTTACACATGTTTTTGCAGTTAATTAGACTTATCCTATGGAGAAAATATTCTACAAAATGAACCTTATAAGGATACATTATATCATGGACCAGTTCCAGGAGATACTTTTTTAAAGATGAAAATCTGTCCACCACAACCAAAAATCAAAAACATGGTGGCACAAGTAGCCACTTAAAAGTTACAGTTAGCTTGCTAGTTATGCCAAATGGCAAAAGAAGAAACGTTCACTGCTAAAAGATGTTAGAAGGTAACAGCAGAAATGTTGGTTGGTAACAGTAGATGTTCGATGGTAACAGGAGTAACATTCACTGGTAGCAGTAGATGTTTGATAAGAGCAGAAATATTTGCTGGAATCAGTATATGTTTGATAACAACAGAAACATTGGCTTTGAGCAGCAGGGGGGTATTCCATGAAACAGGATTAAGGGAGAGTCTGGCTTACTTTCCCTTACTACCTTGAAATAAATCAGACTTTCCCTTAATCCTGTTTCATGGAAACTCCCCAGGAATAACCACCATAATGGTTTAAAATCCTGTTGTTTGAAAAGATTACATGGCATTACACTCATGAAACCTGTTATACAAAGTTGCTGCTAGATTTCAAACTATTTAGTTTAATGTATGTTTCAAGCAACTCAAGTCAAATTAAAATTCCACAATATAAAGTCAGTCTAAGACATTTGTACAGTGCGTTGATACATAACGCTGGAAACAAACCTTAACCTTTCTAATAATATCAATGCTCCATGCTTCATCAGCTATGGGAATATATGTGGAATAGCATATTGTATTATTGCAGCTTATTCTTTCCTCTGAGTGTTAGCGTGAAATGTTCAGATAGCATGGGAATATCAACATAAATGGCAGTGGGTTCTCTTTTTTGCAATATAGCGATGCCCTAATGGATAACTATCTTTTTTTCTTCTTAGGCCATGCTTCCCAGCTCTGCTTGGGGAATTCTTGTGACAGTGGTATTCTAAAATGCAGTACCTCACAGTCTCCCTCCAGCAATGTCCAAACAGCTGACAGCTCCTGTGTGAATGTGTGTGTTACTGTCTGAGCACATTACATTGGATTACAGAATGCTTTCCACTGCCAGGGCTACAGAAGACATTTTGTATCTAGGAAACCACAGGGAAATGTGCCTAAGACACACAGGCCTATTGCTACTACACTCACATTCTCTGATGCGATCCCGTGGGAAGGCTGCAGCGTTCTTTCTTTCTTTTCTTCATTGTGTGATGGTCCACCACTAGCTTTTGATTTACCTTACCAAGTTATACATTTACTTTTCTTCATCAGTTTTAAATTGTACACATATCTCCTGAGTCTTCAAGACCACCAGCCAATCCCCTGGTGGGAGTTTATTAGAGGAAACCCAATATCAAGAAAAAATACAGAAAAAATGAATTATTACAAAGGTAGCTGTGCTCATGCAAAAATATGGAAGAGGAACAGGGCATGCGGCTTTCTACCTCATTCTACCTATTTATGCACCAAGTTCTCCTGATTTATCCAGTAAACAAGGAGAATTCTGCTGGATTCTTTGCATTTCTCCAGTCAGTAGTACTTATATCCTTCCATGTGAAATTTCAAAGCGAAGTCATGTATTGTATTATCATCCCACAGTAAGCTTGTTTGCTTTGTTTGGCTGAAGTTTGCAGTCATTATTTTCTAACAATTGCACGTTAAAAATAAATGTTCTGGCCAACTCAATAATTACTGGCAACCTTGGTAAAAATGAGTAAAAAAAAATATATAAATATATATTTCTCTGGTTAATTAGTGTAATCTCACACTGTTTTCAGAGCTAATTAACTCCAAACACGTTTGACATTAAAGCTGAAACTTAGTCAAGAACGCTGTCCAAGTTGAACTTGCAGACATGCACGAGGCCATACATCATGTGAAAAAATATCTAATTAGGCTACTATCAGAGTTTCAGAACTTTACCTAATAAAAGGAATGCAAGAAAGCACAACAGTATCACTTTTCAAGGATATTTCAGGGCTGCAGCTTGCCATGTTTATTTTCTGTGACTTTTGAGGACCTGTCTATAAACTCAGGATTAAATTCAGATTCTGATATTTCCATAAGAACAGTGACCTCCCTCCTCACAATGCATTTTTTTTTACTCAGACGGCAATGAAGTAAAGAGCCTCTAATGCACTTAGTGGCTATAATGGAATCAGTTCATGAATGAAGACAAAGCACATGTCACTTTTTGTTTACTTCTGCACACTGTTCATTTTCATTATGATGAATATTGCCACTTTGATGGGCTTCTTCAATCTGTGTGTGTGTGCCTTGTATAGTGTTGCACACATCTAAACTTGCAGAGGTAAAGTTATTGATGACGGTTCATTGGATCTTGCACAGTTTGTTTTGGTCACCCTCTAGTCTTCATCAGCTGATATGTTTGGCTAATGGGCTGTTCTCAGTCCTGCAGAGATACTGAGGTGTTTTAAGATCCAGCAGAAGGATAACATGCCAAAACCATATCGGTACCACGTTAGCGTCTCTACTGAGCTAAAAATCCACCATCTATGACAGTAGATCTATTAGAAAATATGTTAACTTGTATTATACAATGGTCAGTTCTGATAGCTTGATTGTTTGACAGGTGGTCAGCCCCAAATAATAGCATGCATCTGTCCCAAATAACAGCGCATTTTTTCCATGAGAAATGTTTTCTACTTTAGCACTAACAAAACAAAAGAAATGTCTTAGATAACTTTAAGAATACGCTCTTCTGGTCAGATTGTCACAGCAAAACAGCATCCGAGTCCCAACCTGTTGTGGCCACCAAGTACAGTTTTCGTCCAGAAGCAATGGCAGGACAAAAAAAAAGGATGCAGATCAACAAATCTGTTACATGGGCTTGTGAAATGTGTTTATCTACATTCAAGTAAATGCTGTAAAAATTGAATGAGCTGAGCTGAGCTTGACAGTTTCATGGCTAAATCCTTAATGCTCCACTTTCACAGTCATCCATGGTAGGAAGTCTAAGAAAGAAGTCTCTCTCTCTCTCTCTCTCTGAGTAGGACAACTAGGCCACCAGCTGCCTCAATTAAAGTATTTAATCACATCTTGTGTACATTTCATGGCCTTTGGCTTTACTTTTTATTTAATTTTTTAGAATTTCTGCATAAAACACTCAAGGTTGTGAGTTATCACAAATAATATCATGGCTGTTCTTATCTACAACTACAGCTACATGACAGCCATGATGTTATTTGTGATAATCCCTGTTGTGTTCTATTATTTAATGTCACATGAATGATTTGTATAGTTACATGTTCTTGCCCTATCACTGCACTATGTTCTTTCCCTTCCACACATGTGGATTCCTATAAGAGATCATATCACCCCACATGAGTTGGTTTTTCAGTTGCACCTCAAACTGTCTTAAATAGCACTTCAGTCGAATTTGTATGCCACAGATCGTAATTACTATAATGGTATGATAGTGTGCAGATTGAGACACAAAGTTAAGTCACGTTAGTGCAGACAAAAATCTAAGCGACCTCATAAATTCTTCTGTAATAGCTTTGAGACAAATACACCTGATTTATTTTGACGGCTAATTCAAGTTCAAATCAAGTGCATTCGAGCAATGAAACACCAAAACACACATCTGAGGAGAAATAAGAATGATGAAATGACTTTAATGCACTTAATTTAGCCATTTGAAATGCACAGTCTCCAGCGTACGTATCTGAATCATTTTTAGACTTCTTTCACTGAGAAGAATATCTGCCAAAAAAGGTGCCAAGAAATTGGGCGGCTTGGCGAATTCAAGATCAGACAGAGCCGTCAGACATTAGGTGGCACCAAACCAAGAAATGAAGGGTCATTAGTCGGTGACTTCATTAACCTGATTAGATCAAAAGCAAGTCACCTATACTGCCAAGTGGACAGGTGGCCTTTGAGCATACATGCATTCATTTGCTGAATGGAAATTCATCCTTATTCACCGAGTGCAGATTTCAGAGCTTTCTCAGCAGAGAACACCAACAATTGCACCAGTCAGGGCCAAGAGAGCAGGGCAGTCCAAATTAGATCTCGGGAAATGAGCTCAGCAGTAAACCTCAGTGATGATACTGTGATGTGTGTGCCTTACCTCCGCACTCCCTCTCCTGTCTCCAGATATGCTGCAGGCCCATTGGTCAATTAGCCTCCAGGCAGACCTGAATGGAGTGCCATTACTCTCTCTTTCTCTTCATAAAAAAACAGATAATGAAGGAAGCTGAGAGGAGCGCCGCTAACTGCCTCTGCACACTAGGTCCAATCACTCCAAATCTCCATGGAGCCATCTAATAGCTCATCTGTGCAGTAATGAAGACTAAACTGACTATCTGCATCTGCTTGATTGAGGTGTGATCCTCCGCTGAAGGAGAGAGAGAAGATTCAACCTTCACCTCCTCATGCTTCATCCTCCCAAGTTGTTTCCCCCACTACAGTGTCAGAGGCACTCCTCAGGCCTCAGTTTATCAGTGAAAGATACTATCTCCACTCTCAGCGCGTTGATAGGACTTCAGTGAAAGCTCCTCACATTCCTCAGAGTATCACTGAGGACCTCTCAAGACCTCAAAGGCTCTCACAAAAGTCACAGCTGCACAAATGCATGGTAGAGAGCAAGCTGCAATTCATTTTTGGTACTTCAATCGCAGCAATTAAAGTCAAGAAAAGATCTCGGAGTAAAGCCCAAAGCACCATTGACATAGACCACGCCCTCCCACAGACACATTACTACACACGAGAGGCAGTATAAGGATGTTGAAAAATTGCAGGCTTTTGTGGATTTGTTTTTTTGTGCCTTTTTTTTTTTTGAGGGGGGATTGGGGGTTTAAGATGTTATTATTTCGGTGACAGGGGAGGGTAGAGACAATCATTTTGTTGGTGGGGTATAGAGACAATTTTGCTGGAGGAGGGTATTTTTAGAATTAGACGCTCAGCAAGAACAATCAGAATAACAGGATCTTTATTTGAGATACAGAGTGATTCATGAAACATTCAGAGATTTAACCTCAAATGCCCAGGCCTAATGATGCCTCTGCTACAAACTACTGACCTACAAATGCAGTTTTACATAGCTACTGCTGCAGGGTTAAAGAACATCCGCCAAAATCTGTGAACATATGAACAGAGCGCTTATTTTATTTTTTCAATTGAAATTAGTTATTAGGCAGTTATTAGACAGCAATAAGAGTGTACAGAAAATAAATCAATAACTCAAAATGGTTGTCAATCATGAGTGTTACAGTTCTTCTCCCAACCAAATTAATTTATTACAGAAGTATATTAATTTATTACAGAAAGAATAGTGTCATCCTCTCCTGCGGATTTTAAGATTTGCCCCTTAAGGGGCTTTCAGAACGAACGCGGCATGCGCTGCGCTTTGCTCCGAAACCCATTGTTTTCTATGGCTTGCGCGGCGCAAGAGCGGTGCCGCG
>JBBPCY010058646.1:0-12616 GCA_037974405.1 Brachyalestes nurse
GGTTAGCAGCTGCTAACACCGAGGCGAGAAGGCAACAAAACTCACGCTTGTAAATTTAGTTCCGCTTTACTTTAATCTCAACTTCTCCTCGTACCGTGTAGTCTCCGTGCGACATCATGTACCGAACCGTGACCCATGTACCGTGACGGTTCGGGGCGATTACATGTACCTTTACACCCCTAATATATAGTAATAATTATTATACTTATATTATTATACTTAATGCATATACACATGTACACCTATAGGCCCCTTATTTGGTAAATTACGGACCATAGTCAGTATGTTTCTGTGCTTCGTCAGCCCCCTCCACCCTGTTCATCCATGGTCAGGACTCCTAAAGGACCACCAGTAGGGTATTATTTGGGTCATGCATTATTCTTGGCATAGCAGTAACACTGAGAGCTACTGTAATAATGCACTTATGTAGGTTAGATGCTTTGCTTCTGGTTTTCCTAAGATGTTGTCCTGAAAATGTATGAAAAACAAGCCAGCAAGCACACACACACACACACACATACACACACACTACCAAAAGCGTGATGACAGAATACAGAATAGCAGCAGAGACCCCAGCTGACCTCCACTGTGGCAAAAACACAATCAGCTAGTTTACATCTTTCCCTCCTTTCAGGAAGAATAAGGCAAACAAACATCCAAAGCGGAAACAGAGCAGAGTGCGAGAGCCGGGAGAACCGCTCTCCAGAACAGAGCCTTCACAGTGAATTCAACGACATGCACCCCATCTTTCATCTAAATCTTCATAAAGGTTCATTCTCCCATCGATTTCTCTTACTGTCCCTGATTTCCCTGTTTATACAGCCATTAAAATGCAATTTGCACCTTAATGTTGTAATGCAACTCCTTTAAAAAGACTTCAGACTTTTTTTTCCCATGAAAACCTTTAGAAAAGCTATTTAAGTTCATTAAATGCATTGCTTGGACTAAATAACACCTTCTGAATTAAGATAATTGAACAAATTTCTGTGGGTGGCCCCACTTCACAGCTGGAACATCTGTTTTTATAAAGAAAAACTCCTTGTTTCTGTCCAGTTTTGCGACTGTGGTTCTCCAGTCAGCCCAGAGGATGGCAGTGTCCTGCTTTAGCCCATTTTACAGCACAATAATTCCATTTCAGTGCCTGCAATAAACTTTGGCTCACGGTCCTTAAACAGAGGGCATGAATGAAAACCTTTTATAACCAAAGACCGAGAGGAAATGAAAACCGCCGCTGATTAAAATAGATCAGAAACACGCACTTCTCCAGGAAGCTCATTATGAGCGATCCAGAGCACAGCCCTTCCATTCAGGCCGGGCCTCGGCCGCTAATGCGACAGCGCGGCTGATATTGCAGCAAAACAGCCTCTTTACTCGCTGACACAGCACAGAATAGACAAAGAATAGCTGCTATTTTTAGTCTTGCGGAGTAAAGCACAGCTCAAAGCACAATTTCAGCCGGCTCTACATGACCTGCCATCCTCAGGTTTCTGCTGACCACAAAGACGCTCTAAGCTTTGATTAATGAGTGAAGGTGATGTTTGCAGATTTGTAAATATCAGCAAGCCGATCTCATTCCTTAAGTCCCCGCACACTCGATACCGTCCCCACAGAAACCCGACCAGAGCTCACATTAATCACACTGCATCAATAGCATTGCTCAGTGGTCGCCCACCGATACCAGAGCTGTGTTTAACCCTCCGGCCCTCCTGGTTTTTATTCAGCGTCCTCCTGGACTCTTCTAGCCAATTCAAACCCATGAAAACTACATTTTTTAATTCCTTGTTATTTACGCTGTTAAATCATACAATTACGTTAAAATGCTTTCATTCTAAACTCAACACTTGAGAAATTTAGTTTTGTGTTTTCCTCCAGATTATGTCGTTTATCCATTTTTGGCCAAGTGAGTAATTTTATATAATATTTTATATAATGGCCACATATTTCTATATAATGTTTATATATTGTTATAGACTTTTTTGCTATTTTTACTATATAAAGTTCGTAACGAACATCAGTTCTTGTCATTAATATCATATTTACTCCTTTTTTTTAAATCACTTGTTAGTAAAAAAAAGAGGCCTTTTTCTCTATTCTCAGAGCTGCTGGGGCCAAAAATAGAACAAATCTGAAATATGTAACTGATTAATAACAAACACTGGATTTTATTTTCATGCACAAACACAAAACCATTATCTGACATCCTTGAGGTCTCACCTGTGTCAGAACTGTGTCGTTCATTTGCTCTGTTGGAGTGCAGTGAGCATCATACTCCTCTATTGAAGACTAAGATTATAATATAAAATTACTCTCTGGGCCAAAAATGGATAAATGACATAATCTGGAAGAAAACACTAAAAACTATATTTTTCAAGTGTTGAGTTTAGAATGAAAGCATTTTAACCTGAATTGTATGATTTAACAGTTTAAATAACAAAGAATTAAAAAATGTAGTTTTCATGGGTTTCAATTAGCCAGAAGTGTCCAGGAGGGGGTCGAGTGTTAAAACTGGATGTATGGAGTTTATTATTGATATATTTACTGAGTTAAAGATCTGAATTAACTCCAGATCCTTGGGAAGTTTCATTCCATTTGCAATAACAGCTAAAATGGTAAAAAGAGAGTGAAGTGGACAGAAATGTCCCACAGGAGGCCCAGAGGGTTACAAATGTAAACAACTGAAAAAAAGGTTAATCCCCTAATATACCGTTTTTTATCCTACATGGTATATAATTATGCCAGGACTGTAATATTACTTTTTTTGGTGCTTCCAAATTCAAAGGAGCATAAAACCAGAAGAGCGGTTCTGACCTTGTTCTTCCGCCTCATCGTCCTTTTCAAGAAACTTCTCATCCATCTGAAATCTGGGATCCGTTCCGAATCGGGTTTGCAGTTCCATGAGCTTTAAAAAAAAAAGTGATATTCAAATTAGAATGTACAGAATACAACAAACGTCCCATTTTAACCGGACTATACAGTATCTTACTGTTATGTGCACTATTCTACCATGTACAATATCATGTAGAGTTTTCTGATCGGGTTTAAAATCAGGAGCATTATGTATAAAATCTTATTATTAGCCTTACAATGTGAATCTCACTCCTTATATCAATATTACTGATCTATTATTGATCTCTATTACAGCAGTAACAGGCTCCTCATCACTATTAGAGTTACTAGTACTATAGATACAGTTACTACTATTTATCTAAAGTATTTGTGTTTATAGTGTATTTCATGTTGAGTGTTTTCTGCAGAGTATTTATTTTATTTATTTAGACTTAATATTTTATATTGTTCTTGTCTTTGTGTGCACTCTACATCTGAACAAGAACAGAAACCATCTCAAGTGTTTAGATTTACCTTCTGTCCAGCTTTGCCTTCAAACTGTGGCTTTATTTGGAAGCGATCTTCATCATCATCTTCATCCTCACTGCTGTCAAACAGTTTGCTACCCTCTGCCTTCTTGCATTCCTACAGAAAGACCACAGCAATGAACGAATGGATGACCAGGAAGAACCACACGAAAGAGACAAAACAGCGCAGCTGGTGTCCGTTTTTCAACCTTTTCTCTGAGGCTTCGTTTCTCCACAGATCCTGATCCATCTTCTTCTCCACCAGACTCTGAGTCCTCCTTGAACAGGCTCTTCTTCTGAGCTGTAGGAGGTTCTCCGTCATCCTCATCTTCATCATCAGAACCAAACACAATATGCTTTCCTTTGTTTGCATTTGGGACATCCTTAAAAAAAAAAATTAACACAATCATTTGACAAAGTATTTATCAATACACATGATTATATTGCCTGTAATCAGTTATTATTAATGCATTGTTTTCATTGGAAGTACTTTTTTTGCTTTTTGTTTCCACCAGATTTTCAGCCCAGTGTAATTCACACAGTGTTATTCAAGGTGAGACTAGCATGAGCTTCCACTGAGACACTTGAACGTTATTGGTCCAGGAAAACTAACCTACTGTGTCTCGGACAGATGAAACTGTGTAAAGATTTTGATGAATAATTTTTTTGCTTGTAAAACACAGTATAAAAGAATAAACAGAGACGGCATTTCCGCAAGAAAACACAAAGTGTGATTGCACGGTTGCTTTGCTAACTGTGGTATTTTCTAGGTGGTTGCTATGTTGTAACTAGTTAGTTGCCATGGTGTCCTATGTGGTTTCTAGGGTGTTGCTAAAGTGTTAGCCGGTTACTATGACGACTGTAATGATTGCTATGTGTTTTTTATGGCATTGCAGGTGGTTGCAAAGGTTGCTATAGTAACTGTTGTGGTCGTTAAGGTGTTGCTAGGTGGTTAACACGGTTGCAGGAGAACACTAACTGCCGATTCTGTTATAATGTGTGAGTATTTGATGTTTCTTAACATTTTTAGAGGGAGAACAGTTTATCACCTTTAGAGGGCGGTGGTGAGTAATGTTTGTTTATTTGACGTTAACACCGTTAGAGGGCGGCAGTACGTAACAATTACTGAGGTTAACTAATTATGAAGTGATGGTGCTAATCAGCCAATTTAGACACTTTAGGATTTTGCTTTAATACCTACATACCATTAATAAGAACAAATGTTTATTGCTATTATTAGAAACAAACTATCAACTGTAATTTCATGACTAAGTTGGAACAAAAAAAGAAAGTTCCAGGGAGTTCTGAAGAGTTCCAGCAGTAACATCAGTAAAAGCACTATGAGAGACTTGTGTGTGGAGTCAGTACTCACCAGTGTGGAGAGCGCCCCCTGGATGAGCTTCTTTTGCTGCTCGGCCTCTTTGAGCCTCTGCTCCAGAGCAGCCAGGCGCTTCTGGTTATCCTGCTGCTGTCTGAACGCGTCTGGAACTGACTGCTGAGGAGGTCCGGGACGCGAAGCAGCTCTTTCATTTGCTTGTTTGGAAACGGATCCCTTCAGGACTGTTTCCGTGTTCTCCTCCTCTTCATCGCTCGTCTCCGATCCCTCACTAGACGAAGAAGCAGCTTTGGAAACAGGTGCTGCCTTTTTATTCACCAGGTTCTCACGCATCTTGGAAGCTTCTGTGACGTCCACAGCGTCCTCCTCGTGGCTGGTGTGGCCAACTTCCGATGAAGACGTCACACCTGACCAACAGCTAGACGCAGAATCAGTTCCGTTAGGTACCTTGATGGTTTCTGCTTTGTGGTCTTCAGCCTCTGATTCCATGCTGGTGTCCATCTCATCACTGGATGAGCTACACTCAGATGAGGAACTGGCACTGGGAGGCGGTGTCCTGCTGTCCACAGATGCTGAAAGACGAGAAGGTCCCGACAGTTGATCTTTACCCTCGTCCTCCAAATTAACTTGCCTTGGGACCATTTTGGGGTCTTCTTTGAGTCTCTTGGGTTCCTCTCTAGATTCACAGTCCATTTTTGTTGCTGACCTTTTAAGACTTGAACCTGAGGGTGCATCAATCGAGCCGAAAAGATCTTTCGTCCCAACAAAAGCAGGAAGAGACGACTTCACGACTTTCTTTTTCTCCTCCTTCTCCACGTCAGGTTCAAAAAGTGAAGCCAAGATATCTTCTGGGTTGTTGCCACTCTTTTTGGACGAAGGTCTTGTTTCAGCTGATTTGAGCACTTTGCTTGGCCCGGCTTGCATCTCACTCGTACCTTCATCGCTTTCCTCATCATCTGAGGCTTCTTCTGCATTTTTGGCAAGATTCTCCAAGTCTGCTAGCGAGAGGTCCAGCCTGTAGCAGTTCCCCATCATGGCCTCGTAATCAGAATCCACACTTTCGCTGGACGACTCGTCACCGAGGTCATCATTATCGGACACCGAGTCGGGCTTTGGAGTGTCTCCAGCTTTCTTCTGGACCTTCTTATTACCTTTACTGATGGGAATCTGAGCCTTTTGCTCAGACGGTTCCTCAGCTTTGCCTGTCGTTTTTTTCTGAGTGAGTATTTCGTCCGTGTCGGCCGAGTCATATTCCTCATCGTTCTTTGAAGAATTTAATGCGAGTCGGGTCCCATTTTCTCCACCCCAGAACGTGTTAGATTTCACAACAAAATCTTCTCCAACCACCTCGAGGTTATCCCCCTTCTCATCCTCCTTCTCGGACGCTGGTCTTTGGTTCCGCGAATGTTCTTGTATCACCAGCTTTCTTATTTCATCCTCCGAGTCTCCATCGTAGTCTAAAACACACACCGGCCTTCGTGCAAAACGGTTCTGAGAAATCCCAACTTCTGCTGAGGGATCACCTCCTCCCGCCTCTGCTAAAGTTCTTCTCTCACCAGGCACCTTTCCAAATCCTCCTGCAGTAGCGCTTAAGTGCAAATCCTTTCTGTTCCTCTTAAACCCTTTTTTCTGAGGTGGGAACTCTCCTCTTCTCTTCTTGCTGATTTCGTCATATCCTCCATCGATCTCCCAGGTCAGTTTGGACACTGGAGTGATGGTCTCCTCTGCATCCAGCTTCTTAATGTTGTGGCAGTGCTTTGACGGGTCATATTTGAAGACTTGAACAGGAGTTAAGTCAAATTGCATGTTGGATTTACATTAATGATGAAATAAATCAAATAATCAAACTCTTGGCCATGTGTAATTACGCTTGTCTGCAAAAAATGTGGTCAAATGTCACCTTTTGTTGACTTTTGGAGCACAACTAAGAACATATCCTCCACAGAGAACACACTTCTGCTCATTTCTATGACCGGTTATACTATTTGCTGGATTTAACGTAAAATGTGGTCTGTGCCAAAGTTATAGCACTTTTTATAATTCACCATTTGCCAACATGTTCAAATTAATAAAACAAAAATGAGCTGTAAAAAGGAAAATGTTGTTTGACTAGGGATGTATAAATACATGCTGCATACAAGTAGTAGACACGATTTAGGACAATTTACATGCAACGACCACGTAAAATGCACCTACCAAGAGGCACGGTAATAAAAAGGTACTCAAAATCGAATTACTTGATTAAAAGAATTAATTGACCGGAACTTGGCTTAGTTGGTGAATTGGATTAGTGATTGCTTTGTCTTTACAAACTTGTATTTATGAGTCTGAACTTTCTCCACAAGGGGGAGCTATCAGTACTCATCACTGAAAGGGAGGAAACCCACACCAGCAGGAGCTCATGTATGTTTCCGAAGGCAGAAACTTTTTTTTTTCCTTTTATCATCACTTTGAGAGAAAATTATGTGTTTTCTTGTGCTTGACTAACCAGAAACAATTGTTTCCCAGAACCAGCATCAGAACAGGAAAGTAAATGTCTCTTCATATAATCATAACAGCGTCAAACAAACATATGTGGAATAGGATATCTTGTTTCTTCCTTCACATTTAAGGTGAACCACAGGAAGGACTCTTCCGAACTTGCTCACGACCCAGTTCTGGAGAAAAGACAAACAGAATTACTAATCGAAACATATAATCATTATCAGAAGGTTTTTTTTAAAAGGAGCTCATCAAGAGGAGATATGAAGAACCTCATGTCCTGGGATTTCAGTTCCTGGAACGGCTGCTTTCATGTGGAAGTTCTCAACTCCAGCCACTTTGAAAGACTCCACTATTTTCTCTTGGGGGTTGGTGCTCGGTGAGTGAGTCTTCTCAGCTGCTTTCTGACGCTCTTCAGCAAGCCTGCGATGGATTTCACAGTGAGAGCAAGCAATACCTCAACCATCTACTCCACTTACTCCATTTAAAGACATTTATACATATTTAAGTATCCCATTTTATTTTCCGAGGTCCGGCAACAAATTGGAGAGGACAAAACACCAGCAACACATTTTACAACTTTAAAGAAGAGGAGGAGGAACATGAAATAATGAACAAATAAATTAAGGAACAGAATAATGCAATAATAAGCTGAAATCCAGTCAGTTATTTGTTACTATGCAGTTAATGTTGCTGCTGTTGTTTACAGTCTTCTTTATGGTCAGTGTTACTCACTGTACCCGTGCTGCCAATAGTTTTTAAATCAGAGCTGAACATTATACACAAAATATCAGTATTGCGATTTAACTGCAGCAATTTGCGACTGTGATACTTTACAGAATATTACTGAGCCCCTATTATCAATTTTCATGAATTAAAAGGCTGTAAATATGGTTAAATATTGCTACATTTCAAAATGTCTTTATATGATAGTTTTTTGTGATGTCTCAAAGTCTTTAAAAACTCCTTGGCCAAGCAGTGGCTAACATTTAAAGCTTAAATAATCAGACTTTTGTTGGATTGCATGGACAGCTTGAGTCATCCGATTCATCACCCAGTAACTCACCTGGACCTGTGACTGGTCACCCTGTCAGAGTCTCATTTGAATATTGCAGCCTACTGTGATTTCACAATTGCAGCAACAGATAACAGATTAACAATAATATAGATGATATATGGGGCAGATTTGATCTGTATTTATATATTTATTTTTTCTGAAAAGCTTATAAATTCGAGTGCTTGTGATTTCTGGGGGGTTATGTCAGGACCGATAGCTATAAAAGATCCAAACCAATCGGTAGTACAGAAGCAGAGCTCAGCAGAATCAACACATTATAACACAATCAACAAATTGTACTGAACCTAATAATAGGTGTATTGTCAGATCCCTATTTACCAACGCAAATATTCAAACTGTGATCACTCACCGGTGTAAAAAGCTTTCCTTAGCCAATTCTATTTGTAGCGTTCCACCTTTCCATTTGGACTTGTTCAAGACAGTCATACCTACATAAAGAGAGACAGAGAGGAAAAAAAGACAGAAAAAAGGAAAGATGACCTTCTGCAACGCATTGACACTTTATATAATAGTATCAAACAAACTAACATGCGTACATCTTTTGTAGTCAGAATCTGAAATATTTATGTTGATGTAGCCGAATATCTTCAGAGGAGACCCTGCAAAGAATATGCAAAGTCCATGAGTGGAAATGTGAAATCATATCAAAGTAATTTTAGTAAAATTAGTTAAGCTCAGTCTTCAGTAAACCTCTTACCATCTTCATCCTTCCTCGTTATGATCTCCACATCAGAAACCTTTCCAAATTTCCCAAATCGATCTCTGAGATCTTTCTCAGACACCGTGTGGCCCAGGCCACCAACGTACAGCCGCTTCATGCTTCAAATGCACATCTGCTTTAGACAACAAAAAAAAAGAAAAAAGAAAATATAAATTAGGCTATATATAAATAATAAATATAACAAACAAGCATATTTGCAAAAAAGACCAACAAATAAAGTAGGATACCAGTGCTAACTACAACAGATACATTGGCGTGGCAAAAGTATGCAGACTGCATTACAGTCTGTCCCAAAAGAACTGGATAAGGTTGAGGTTCAAGCTTTGTGGAGGGCAGTAAGTTCATCCAAACTTATTTTTTAATGAACTTTTTGCACATAAATATTGTTAGTTTCACTTCAGTAAGAAAACCAAGGGCTGCAAACCATGAAAAAGAGCCCAAGACCATAATTCCTCCTTTGCCTAACTTTAACGTTGGCACTATGCATTCATGGGGGGATATGAAGAAACGTATATCCTAAAACTCCAGATGGTGAAATGTTGCCTAGAGATCTTAGGCTTGTGAGTGGCCGCTCAGCCGTTGTGCTTCCATAAAGTTCCCAGTAAGTGTTGCCTCCAGAGGCATTTTGAAACTCAGTAGCGCTGTAACAGAGATGTGTTTAGGTTGGTAAAATCTAATTCTGTGATCTTCTGTTACTCTTAGATTTTTTCTGTGCACAATAACAGAACTTACGGTTGTCTGGGGCAGCTCGAGCAGGGCCAAAATCTGATCAATGCACTTGGAAAGGTTGCATTTTATCCCAGTGTTAGGTCATTAAAAGCTTCAGTATAACCCACTCTACTGCCAGCGTGTATCTATAGAGACTAAACAGCTGATCCCATGCACCTGTTTGCAATCAGTAGGGCTGAAACAGTCAAACCCAATCATTAGAAGCGTCCACATACTTTTGGCCACGTACACTGTGTAAGAGGAATATTCAGCCAGAGAGGAGAAAAAGAAGTGACGTACAGCGTTTTACACACTTTTATGATAGTAGTGGTGGGTCATTCCACGTACCATAATAATAATACTAATACTACTAACGTTACTACTACTACTACAACTACTACAAATAATAATGATGAAAAATAACCAAATTAAAAAGGTAGCACTGATAGATCATAAACATTTCTTCTCTTCACTTCTGTACACTGTATCTCTTAAAGCAGCAAAACAGTGAAATGTCCCTTTTTAGCGTAATTAATGGACAGAAACAATAACTGCAGAGTTTTTGACCATAGTATCTTCACTTGTGGCTACAATTTATAAAAGATTTAGACAAACCGAACCAATATCAGCAAAGACAACGATGCCATTCGTAAATATTGCCAGGTACGGTACGATCTGTACAGTTAAATACAACAAAAGTTTTAAAAAAGAGAAAGAAACTGTAAAAATGTGTCTCACACTCTTACTCGACTCCTCACATGGAGCAGTCAGTGCGGTGTCCTTCGAAAACGGTCCCTGAGAAGTCCCAGAACATTTCTTTAGTTCCGCACGTTTGTTGACCCTCCTTAAAATAAAACATTAAGAAGTTTACTCTCCACAACTTTAATGTCTCTTCAGGTTTAAAGTGTTTTTGGGTGTATTTATGAACAAAAACTTGCCCAGAAAGAAATAAGAGCTCTTTTTTTCCTTTTATTAATAAACGAGGTTAATCCCAGAGTGGGAGGGTTTGGCGCGAAGTTCGGAACAGCAGAATCCTGGACTGAGGTGAATTTTAGTAACGTTAAATATTTAAGAAAGTAACGAGTTTTCTAGACAAAACAGACTAAAGCTTAAATTGTTAACCACCACATAGTCTGGGTATCCGTCAGCGTTGGTCATATTTACTCACAGCTCTTCTGTTTTGACGTTTCTGCTGTGGAAGAGAGTGTTTGTGTTTACGTAGCTTGTCTTGACGTAACTTAACTAACGTTAACGTGTCTAAACAAAGCAGACTAAACTATAACAGTTTTTAAAACTGTGTTCTTTTTATTTATTTAGCCTTGTCATTTCCGTCTAGTTGACGCTGGAAGTTCGTATCTTCAATTTCATCTTAAATTCACTATATGGACAAAAGTATTGGGACACTTATTTATTGAATTCAGGTGGCCCCGTACTTCCAGTGAAGGACAGTCTTAATGCTTCAGCAGACCAAGGCATTTTGGCCATTACTCCAACTTTGTGGACCCAGTTTGGGGAAGACCGCCAGATGATCAGGCGGTGATCAGTATACTGGTGGTGCTGAATGCTGAGTGGTTGGAACTCCTTTATCTAGGCTCCTTGTATCTTTACACACTTTGCAGCCCGTCAGTAAAACATTTGTTCACATTTCTTTCATTTAATCTCCTCAGTATGGCAAGAATAAGACAGTTGGACAGGTATTTTTGAACCTGAATCAAAGCAAAATATAAAGAAATGAGGGGTGGCTGAAGACTTTTGTGCGGTACTGTATGCTGATATACATATTAAATGTAGAAACTGAGAAACTTCTTGCAGCAGCGTGAATGTTATTTGAATTATTAGTGGATGCGGCAGTGAGAAGGTCTGCGGTGTCCCCAACCAGTCCAATCCTAAGTTTGGTCGATATTTATCCTTTTTGAAAGGCTATTATTTACTGCTATTGATTATTTTTGACTTACTTTATCTGCTTAAATCCATTGTTTTCCCAATCTTAAACCTCTGAATATTAAATACTCATTTACTCTCTCTGCTAGAACGTGGAAACCATGGAGCAAAAATTAAATGAGGAATTAAAGCTCCTGCAGCAGGAGATCCAGAGTTATGAAGCCGAACAGGACGACTGTGTGCGAGCCATTTCACTCCAGCATGGGGAAGCGCTGCAGAACGTTTTGTGAGTCAGAGAAAGCCTGAAAGATGTGCATGTTTAGAATTTCACACCATTTTAAGCTGCAGTGCAGGCAGTCATACCCTGACTGTACGTTTCAAAGTCAACATTGTATTTCTGTGACGACTCTTTTTTTAGGAAGACCCTCTGCAACAAAAAAGAAAAAGGGGATGGGATGCTGAAGATAAATGTTACAAAACTAATTACAGAAATCAGTGAAATAGAGAAGGACCTGAGAAGACAAGCTCAGATCAGTGGCATATCCCTCTCCGAGTGCTGCGTGAAGATGCTGGAGAAAGGTAAGGCTTGCAGAATATGCCACGGGTCCGAAAGTTTGTAGACATCTGCTCATGCCATGTTTCTCCTAGTATTAATAAGAAGAATTATCTGCTGAGATAAGATAAGAGAAGCTTTTATTAGTCCTACAGGTGAGAAGTAGTTACAGCAGCAAAGTGGACAGAGCAAGAGAAGAAAGTAGAAGCAGCGTAAAATATAGAATAAAGCTGTACAATGCAACAGTATAAATAGAAAAACAACTGCAGACTATACAAAAAATTATATAAATGTTTGTGTGTGTATACATGCATACATAAAATACTTGGTTTGATCGTCAGAAGTACCCTCACTGTCTTCAAATGGAGACTGAAAGCCTCCACTGAGAACTGAGGAGAACATGTTACACAGGGCTCCGGACAAAAAAGAAAAACCTTAGGAGCCATTGGCTCCTAAACACAAAATATTTAGGAGCCAAATTATTTTTTTAGGAGCCATAATCTCT
>JBBPCY010058665.1:0-12615 GCA_037974405.1 Brachyalestes nurse
CCTATGTCAATACGCTATTTTTAGTTACCTGGTTGTCTTACTCACACATTGTGCAGCACCATAGGTAGCCCTTAATAAGTAAGAGGCGGACCCCACTCCTTGTAAGTTTGTGTTTTGCACATAGAGCAGTGTAGGTATTTAGGTTTTGTCTTGGGAATCAAGGTAAACCAGGAGCTAAACTCAGAGAATGCTTAGAACGTTTGTTTTATTCTTTTCTTTCATTTGGTGTCATCTTAGGCCCAACCTGCCCAGGAAACCTGTCCTTGTATATTATCTTTATATTTGTATACGCTTGATTGTTAATTGTACAAAATTTTTGTCTCCATGTCTTTTCCTGTGTCTGGTCATGTGTTCCAAAATTCCTTATTATATCCCTCATCATAACCATCTTCTTGTTACACTGTACATTCCTGTGTATAGCAATTACAATAAAAATATAAAATTTTATTCTAATAATACCAATAATACACTTTATTTATAGAATATATAGTTACAGAAGGGCGGCACGGTGGCGCAGGGGTTAGGCTGTTGCCTCACAGCAAGAAAGTCCTGGGTTCAACACCCAGATTGGGTACAGGGTCTTTCTGAGTGGAGTCACTGAGTGACCGCGTGGGTTTCCTCCCGCCACCAAAAACAGGCGTGCATTGGGGATAGGCCAATTGAGCATACTGAATTGTCCCTATGTGTCCCTGTTACGAGCTGGCGGCTGTCCAGGGTACCCTGCCTTTGCCCATAGCAGCTGGAATAAGCTCCCGACCCCAAGTGCGGGACAAAGGGGTAGATAAAATAACTGAAAAGAACATGCAAAAAACATATGAGTAGTAAATGATAAACATATACATTAATTAAAAAAAAGATAAATACACAAAACAAGGTAGAGTTTGTGTTTTGAAAAACAAGGTAGAGTTTTAAAAATGTATTTTTATGATCCCGAAAGGGACCAGGGACAGACCGTAAGAGAAAACGAGAGCGCCCACTTGTGTCGAATAGCAGCGCTCCAACCCCAGAACCTAATAAAAACAGTAACAGACACGGACAGACCGGGGAGTGGGGTTGTCTCTCTTGAGGCCAAAGGAAAAGAAAAAAAAAGATAAATAGAGAGAAGAGAAAACGTCCCCTCTCTAAAACGCTGCCTCCCTGTCAGTTCTCTCACTCACGGGCGTCAGAATGAGGTGTCTGGGGGACCTCACCCCAGTGCTGTCAGAACGGATCTACCGGACTGGCATCTAACTGACTAGGGGGGAAATTTTGACTTCTTTGTAAAGAATTTTCTTATGGCCATTGTGTCTGGGGAGGGAGCAAATATTGCAAACAATTGTTCATAAACAAAGAATACCCCAGGTTTACTGTTTAAGCAGCCTAAACGAGGCAAAGCATACTCCTAATACATCAATGAGTCCCCCTCCAATTCAAACTACACAGGTTATCCCATTCGCACGCCCTCCAGTTTGGGAACCACTGGTTTAGTTGAATATTCATTTAACGTGGCCTAGGACAGCGGTTTACAAACTTTTTTTCTGCCACACTGGGGCTGACCTTACCTGCTCCAGTTTCAGCAGCCTGTCTATGCACTGACCATTCACTTCACTTACTACATGCGGTGAGTTGGAGGCAAACTCAGAGTGAATTTCCAGTGGTGTGTGTATTCTCCTATCGATTAGGTGGAACGGATTGTTTCTCAAAATAGTGCTGGTGAACTAATATTTTATGTTAAATGTGAGGGGGCAGGCGGGTTGGGTCCAAACGAACAAATAGGAAACGTAAAGGGGACACGTCCCCTTCAAACTGAATGGCGGTGACGCCCATGCTCTCACTTAATTTCTATATTTTTACTGTATATGCTGGTGGTTCACTGTATACTTTGAACATTTAATGAGTTGTGTTTTCCATGATATTTGATTTTTTTGCTGTATTTAACACACTAGAAACTGGTTCACTTTGCACAAGCCACACTTTGTAACTGTGCATTACAGTTAGAGACCGTGTCCATATTTTCAATTAGAAAATAAATCAAACCTATGAACAGAATGGAAAATATCTGAAGCATTTCCAGGATGTGGTTTATAAGACAGTTGAGGCATTTTGTTTTTCATCAGAATCACCACTTGTAAGCAATTTAATTTTAAATACCTCTATTTAATTGCAATCACCATCACACACCTCTATCTGTGAAACTCCATTTTTGTATTAATCCAAATTTGTCTGTAATCAAAACTTGCAGACATACATTTCTGTGTCATTTGAGGACTCTTTGTACACCAATTATACAAATATAACAAATAAAGTAATGAATATACTAGTAAATGCAAAAGCTCATCGTGAGAAAATGGATAATGAGATGTACACTGTAACTACCACTGATCACAGCATTACAAGAGAAAAAATGATAATTGATAAACTGTTAATGCTTGACATCCTTATAGCTAATTAAAGTCATTTTACCATAACAAATGATTTCTTATGATTCAGTTACTTGCAGTGTTATGCGCATCTCGGGTCAATGGTCGTGCATCGGAACGTTCTGGACTTTTCCAGAACGTACAGATTTCCAGTCCTCCTTGGCCGTTCTGCTGGCTCTGGGTCCATTGTGTAACTGACGCCACCAACATTAAACCCTTACATACAAGGGGGCTCTTGGCAGGCTGTAGCCGACCTAGAAGCAGTCCAAATTCGGGTGAGTGGCATGAGGAGAACCAGGCTTAATCATCCAGGCAGTAAACCCGAAAAATGTTTCCCTGGCCGGCTGCAGCCTACCGCAATGTCACTAGTATCACTGAAAAGCTCAGCTTCTCTGCTTTCGGAAACCGTTGAAATTTTTTAGATTGCGCAAACGTTTCAAGAGTTACGGTAATAAAAAAAATGAAAAAAAACTGCGGAGACAAAGGAGTTTGAAAGCCAGAAGACCTGCCACATATTTCATTAGTCTTTGCTGAAATAGGAATTTTACGTTCTCGTCTGTAGTAAATGTCCTGCTGAATATATTCAGGATCCAGTGGAGGCTGCTAATCTTTCAAACGTTTCAATCTTTCATTTTAGGACTGCATCATAACATTCATTACATTATTTGTACATAAATTCTGCCATCCGTTCCTTTATCAGGAAATGGCTTGTGACCCCATTGTACTTCATCCACCTGCCATGCTATAAAGGGAGCAGTCTGAATTTACCTTTCATGTGATCGGAAACAGTGGCAGCAAGAGCAGAGATCAAGTCATTTTGAATAGAGTGGGACAGACCAGAAAGTACAGCTGATGACTGAAATTGTGTGGCCAAGACAGTCATATTTAGCTAATGTTTCTGTAAATTCCCTGTAATTCTCCTTATTTGCTGATTCACTACTCCTATCATTACCCCAATGCCAACTCTTGACAGCCAAGCAAGGAAGTCACATCAATTAAGCGGTCCAGAAAGGCCCTGTTTTATTGTTTCATTATGCACCTGAATGTGAAGATCTTCAATGACTGCATGTTCAACAACTCTGCCAGAGAACTTACCACTTCCAGTTAGTTTGTTCACCTTGTCGTTCTAGGAGAGCTGAAAAGATTTATTTTCCCCTGATTTTTGCACCGAATCAGTCCTGGGCGTTGGTCTGCCTTGCTGTTTCATTTTGAGTTTTGCATCGTAAGGAGGATTATTAAAAGGCTTTTTAACAATATGATGCACAGTTTGCTAGCTGCCCATTTCCCCTTGCAAGAACTCCTTTAATGATATAAAACAAAGAGCAAAAATTCAAGAACTTTGTAATTACTTGTTTTATTTAAATAAGTATATGTACAAATGAAAATGATTTATATGACCAGCAAAAACACCCTACATGCAGCAGTCTCTCTCCGCTGGGACTGAGCGTGTATCGCTCTACAACCTGTGTACATTTAAAATATACTTTCAATCAAAAAGGGATTCCATCCTTTAGACAGCTCCTCTATTCATCATGCACCAGGCCAGAGTGCTGCTCCGCCCAGAGACAGTGAGCTACCCTGGAAGTGACTTGCTGCATTTATCCAATAACCGTCCAGCCTCTGCAGTGAAAAGCTTTCCTGTGCTGAGGTCCAGTGAAGCTGTGCTTCAGTAGGATTTAATGCACTGTGCTGTACATAAATGTATAACAAGAAAATCACGTCAAACTATCTACAATAAATGGATGATTCCGAATGAGCTTGTCACGAAGTTGAACTTGACCTAAAAGCAATATGAAAAGACATATATGATCATTTATTTTCTGTGTGGACCCAAATAAGCATTTTTGAGATGTGGGCCACTTTTGGTCAGTGTTAGGGTGGCCAGATCCAGTTCACCACAACTGGCCCAAATAAGCATGTTTTACTGTGCTAATTTTTGTGACATTGAATGTATTCATTCATTAATAATGGAAAGAAAACCCAACAAAACCTCTAATGATTTACACATTGTTTACTGGTGATAAAATCATCTTTATTTACTTAACATACAGACTCTCCTGCTGTACCACATGGTTCTGCTCTGCTTGTTTTAAAGGTAAAAAAGAAAACATGGGGAAAAAAGTTGCAGAGTTTAGTGGAGGAAGAGGATGAAGGAGAGAAGAGAGACCAGCAAGATGAGGAAACTCAGCTTGATGCATTTAGCGCTGTTACACAGATTCCCCTCACAGCAGCTCAGTTTTTCAGAAGTTCCAGATTCCTGCACAGCCATCAGAGAGGTTTTACAGAAATTTCTGCTTGCGCATCCTTTTATAGCCCGAGGAACATCATTAGAGGTACCTATAGATACAAAAACTGCTTTTATATCAATAATCGTAATTGGAAATGTAACTTTTTAACAAAATCACATGCCAAGAACTGTCCCTCATGAGCTCATTTAGTTCCAACAAAAAAGTGTATCAAATAGCATTTAATAGTATTATCACCTGAGACAGTCAGGCAGCGATCTTCATCCCCCTCACAGTTCACAATCCCTGAGCAGTCGCTATCAGCACAGAAATAACACTGTTTCCCATTCGGAGCCTGTTGGGGCAAATCTTAACATACAAACAGTGTAAAGAAGTTTAGCAGCTCTGCAGTTATATATAAATATATATATTAATTGCAAAAAAACAATAAATATATTGATTGCAAAAAACATTGTGATTGCTCAATATTTAATGTTATTGAATATCCATATGTTTACTATGTATTACATATATTAATCTGCACACATAGTCCCACACCTGTGAGTGACTGACACATTTTCTAATTTAATATACATTTTCATTCTTCACTTTCACTTCTTGTTCATTCTCAGTTCAGTTTTAGACAAAAGTTGATTTTAAGACAGCAGTGCATTAAAGCATGTCAGTAAAGGTAATAACTAAACCAAGTGCGGCTTGAATGTCGCCTGATGTCTTCAGGAAGCACACTGACCATGCAGTCAATTAAATGTACAGTCTGGTCCTCCATCGTTTTTTGCTTATTTGTGGCAATAAATATATTTTTTCTGGATGTTTGGACATTCGAGTTGCATATGTCAAGGGGGAAAGCACTCAGACACTTTAAACTCCACAGTTCGGTAGATTTTTAGCCAGAGTAAATCAGGTTTAAACTAAATTAAATTAAATTAAAAGAGGCGAATATGAGTTTAACTTTACATCTTCTTTAAAGGTAATGCATTAATAATGAGTTTAAAATGTTCTGGGAGGATATTTAAGTGCACATTTAGGGTTTACACTACAAAAATAGCCATTTTTAGGCATTTTTTTAAACAAAACACAACAATGTGTTTTTTCCACTTAACGTGGGTGCTCTTGGAAAGTAACCCTCCCCAAAAAGCCAGGGATTACTGTATATGTGAACAGCTATTCAAATGTACTTTATATTCAACATATGTTTTAGAAGCTTATAGTATATTTCGGTGTGGGATATTCTCTGGGTTTTACCTGGCAGGGTCTGGCTGTTGCAATAGTCAATATTGCAGCAAATTGTGTTGGTAGTTGTTTTAGAAGTTCCAATGTTGTGACTGCCAGAGCCGCACATCCTTGGTATTGCACATGTTTTGTGTTTATAATATTTTGTAACACCACCTAGGGAACACAACACATGATTTAGTGGAGATTTCTGAGTGAGTCTTACTGTTTTGCACTGTGGTCATTCTTACCAATGGTATGAACGCTTGTTATGCTGGCGCACACGTCTGGGCAGTCCATGACCTGTGTGTTTGTGCATTTTTCATTCTCCTGTGACATGCACTTGTAGCATTTCAGGGTAAGTGCTAGGGGACAAAAAGAGTCCAGTATGGAAAAAAACTGGTTAAACATATTTTCTGCATATAAAATGGTGAACGTTGTTCTGTATTGTATATAGTGTTCCTTACCTTGTGGGCAGAGCAGACAGAGGAGCATCAGTGATACTTGCAGCTTCATGATGGTTCCAGTAACTGTGGTTCATTCTATAAAACCATTAAAAAGGTTTCACCTTTTCTTGGCTCTGACTCCACCCACTCAAGTTTCTTGTCATGCCCTGACTTGTGTGCTGTGCTTGATGGACAGATTTGAAATGTGATGTAACCCAGAGTCACATTCAAACTTCCCTCATCTTGTATAGGTTACTTATTTGAAGAGGTGAAGAGTTATTTAAATGATATGAAATGTGATAAACCCACAGAAAGATTCATTTTATTCAGTGTATTTTAATCTTTTCTGTAGTTCCTTGTGGGCTGAAAGAGGTGATTAACAACTAGACTACATTTCTTCGAGGACCTGTGAAGTTTGATTGTGTATTTGCTATATAAACCAGTGTTTGCAGAAACTTGCACCATGCATTCAAACCAATGATCCAGTGCTTATCCAGTGCTTCAGCCCTGCATCACCAGGGGAGCGCTAACTCACTGCCTCTTTCTAAGCCATTTATGGTTAAGGGCAGCTGAAAGCACATGCAGCAGCTTTCACAGACTGATGATTTTGAATTAAACAGAGCTGTTCAAAGCCTTAGTATCTTGAAGTCTGTTTATGAGTCTTGACTATCACCTCTCTTTTTTTATTTTTTATAATAGAGCCGACTCAACAACAAAAATACTCGGCCCCTTATCAACCCATCAAAAAGTTACACAAAAGCATAGTGCCCTGAATATATTAATGGATGTTAAAACTGTAGGATAACATTTTTACAACAAATGTGATGCTCACACACTGCCTAATTTAATATCAGGTTTTATTCTCAGGTATTTTTGTTCTTTATTAAATAAGAATGGCTTTTTTTTAAGAAAGTGAAACAGCATGTAAGTTATGACATTAACTAAACCACATTATGCTTGAAGGTAGCCTGATGTCCCCAGTAGTCATTTAGTTGTAAATATACAGTATATAGTACAAACTGTTCTTAATGTGAGAGGTTGTAGTAGGATGGTAGCTGGATGGCTTAGTGGTTCGGGTGCTGCAATCAGAAGCCATCGTATAGCCATTGTTTTTACTATGATCAGTGTTGTTCACTTCAGCTGTAAGTGGTGCTTACAGGTTGTAGTCAGTTAAATTCAGTGAGTGTAAAGTATTTGTCATACGCAAACACATCACAGCTCACAGTGTGAGCAAAAATTAATTCTTTCTCTGCATGTAACCCATTCACCCAAATGAAGCAGCAGGCAGTCAGGAACACTGTGCCCAGGGTGCAGTGTGTGGGGACAGTACTTTGCTCAGGGCAGCTCAGAGGTGGCACTAGCAGTTCTGGGATTTGAACCCACCACCTTCTGATCACAGGGCCATCTGTCTAACTGCTAGGCCACCAGCTGCCCCAAAAAAGGAAAAAGTACAAATGTCCATTTTACCCTCATGTCACCTGCCACTGTCCCCTCTGCCCTTTAGTTATATCTCTGTCCTTGTCCAGTCATTCCTCTAGTTATCTGTTTCTGTGCATCTGGTCTCATTCTCTTCATTTTCTTTTCCACTTTCCATTCTGTTCTCTTTCTGTTTGGCTTCCTGTCCTATCTGTCCCAACCTTTCTCTGTCCTGTCCAGTCCTGCTACACAGTCACCTTTTCTATCACTTTCTGGTCATTGGTCCAGTCATGTGGTAATCTCTTGTCCTGTGTCTTCTTTTTTCCCTGACTCTGCTAATGACCTCTCCAAAATGACCATTCAGAAGCATTATCTATTTAGACAATGATCCATAGTGTCAAATGAAAAATTAGATGTAGAGGCAAAAGTACAGAAACATCACAATACGATACGATAAACTTTTATCGTCCCACTCGGGGAAATTCGTCTTGGACTCTGTAGCTGTGGCGTAATGCCTTGACGACCACAATGACAATGAACAGTACAACATCGTCTATACGAAAACCTCAATTACAGAACATAACAATATTGCACACATCCCATAACAAAGCACATACATCCATACACACGCCTCATAAAAAAGAGCACTCTTAATTCTTGCACAAAGTCCGGCCTCAAGCAGCATTGTTAAGAAGTTTGATGGAGGTTGGAGCAAATGAATTCTTAAAACGGTCGGGTTTACAGTGAGGGACTCTGTATCGTCTGGCTGAGGGTAGGAGGATGATATATGAGCTGACCTGCACAATGGGTGAGTCGTGTATAACAGGACCATGGTCTCCTACTGATCTAGGGTCTAGGACCAACTCTTTAGTTTTATTAACATTCAATATGAGGTGGTGAGCATCACACCATTGCACAAAGTTTTCTATTTCAGAATTTCCAGTGATGCCCATGCTCTCACTTAATTTCTATATTTTTACTGTATAGCTGGGGGTTCACTGTATGCTTTAAATATTTAATGAGTTGTGTTTTCCATGATATTTGATTTATTTGCTGTATTTAACACACTAGTAACTGGTTCACTTTGCACAAGCCACACTTTGTAACTGTGCATTACAGTTTACAGTATTGTGAGAGACTGTGTCCTTATTTCCACTTAGAAAATAAATAAAATAAAACCTATGAACAGAATGGAAAATATCTGAAGCACTTTAAACCACCACAGTCCAACTAGCCCACCATTCAATCACACGTACAATACAAACAGCGTCTGTCAGTGCACTCTGGGCCTCAAACCACACTGACTAGTCTAGGCTGCCTTTTTCCAGGATGTGGTTTAAGAGACAGTTGAGGCATTTTGTTTTTCATCAGAATCACCACTTGTAGGCAATTTAATTTTAAATACCTCTATTTAATTGCTATTACTATCACCATCCTCCCTCTGTGAAGCTCCATTTTTGTATTAATCCAAATTTGTCTGTAATCAAAACTTGCAGACATACATTTCTGTGTCATTTGAGAGAGAGAGAGAGAGAGACAGATAGACAGACAGACAGACAGTGTGCTTGGGACAGTGTTGTATCAGGTCTTTACTGTGTGTGTTGGCGTAAAGTAAGTATATATGTTCTTTTAATTGTTATTCAAGCAATGTATGTCTCGTGACCAACTCACCATGAACACACTTCACCGATGATGTCACTCGCGGATAACTGGTTCTCTCTGCCCAACTCTGGCTGGATCAGCAGGTTGCAGGATGTGTTGTCAACAGGGACGGTGTAGAGTGCCCTCTGGTGGACAAACTATAGAACGCCAACATTCATGACATGGTTGAAAGGTATTTCGTCCGTTTTTATTTTATTTTTGAAATATTCATTTATCGGCCATTATAAATGCCGATACCGATAGTTTGGAAAATCGGCCTGCCGATAAATTGGTCGGGCTCTACTCTATGTACATCTTTCCAGAAAATCTATATGACTGGGCAATCCCAAAAGACATGATAGTGGTTTGCTTGACATCCGCAATTCCTCCAACAAAAAGCGTTATTACTGCCAAAATGTGTTTTCTTATTAGGTGTAATAAAAAATCTGGCAACATTTTTCCAGCTAAATTCCTTCCAAAAATGGGATTTTGTGCATCTCCACTGTGATTTACAGATGTTATTCCAGTCTTTGTCTGTTATTGATAAATTTCCTTCTTTCTCCCACCTATTTTTTATGTAGTTTGTAGAGTGTGCATTCATATTGCTTAAACACTTATACACCTGAGTGATGACCCCTTTATTATTTTCTGACTTATACGCTTTGACAAATAGTTGGATGAATGGCTTATTGACATCCCTAGTGTTTTTATTTTTGATGTTGTGATTGTAAAAATTCCTGACCTGCAGATATCGGTAAAAATCCTCCCTTTCAAGTGAAAATTGTTCTCTAAGATCCTGGAAACTCTTAAGTTCCCCCTCTTGTATAATATTGCATATAGATGTTATGCCTTTTTTAATCCAGTTTAAATCTATTATCTGTCTTGTTGGGTGTAAATTCTGAATCGTAGGCTAACCAACTCAGAATTCTAATATCTTCCTCCGAATTATATTCTTTTATTATTCTCTTCCATATTCCCAAAACCAATTTTATACAGGGGTTATCCACTTTTTCTATATATCTTTTAAAATTTGTATCTGAGAGTATTGCCTGTATGGGTACGTCAGGTAAAGTTGAACATTCTATGTCCTTCCATTGTGTCTTATAGGAAAGATTACACCAGCATAGAATTACTCTAATCTGTGCTGATATATAGTAATTTTTCAGAGATGGTAGACCCCAGCCCCCTTTTTCCTTTGCCAATTGTAGCGTTCTGTATTGTATACGAGGTCTTTTTCCCTGCCATATAAATCTAGATATCATCCTGTCCCATTCCGTGAAATACTTCTGGGTAATTAAAATTGGGAGGTTTTGAAAGAGATATAGAAAGGCTTAAGTATGGTATAAGATTCCACTTTGTTAACTCTCCTTTAATTGTACTGTACAAAAGAGTATAGTTCTTATCAAACAATTTTGAGAAATCTTTAGTCAGTACTATTCCCAAATACTTGAAAGAATTTGTTTCCCATTTCAGTGGGTATGTACTTTTACATGTTTTGTGTAGGTCTAAATTAAATGTATGAGTTTCTGTTTTATTAATCTTCAATTTGTATCCTGGCCTATTTCTTTCAGGAAATTCATCACCTCTGGTAGGGATGGCTCTGGGTTTTCTTATATAGAGTAGGACATCATCTGCATAGCACGCTATTTTGTGCTCAACCCCACCAATTTCAATACCCTTAATTTTATCATGTTGTCTTATAAATAAACGGTTCTATGAACAGTGCAAAAATAAGTGGGGACCAGGCACACCCTTGCCTTACTCCCCTTTCTAATGTAAAGGATTTAGTTAAATTACTATTGATGTTAATTTTTGCTGTAGGGTTATTGTAAATGGCCTTAATACTGTTAATTACAGTTTCTTGAAAGCCACATTTTCCAAGGACTCTGTAAAGATATTGCCAGTTAACGGAATCAAAGGCTTTTAGAACCGCATTAAGAACCGAAATTGGCCTGTAAGATCCACATTCCATCTTGTCCTTTCCTTCTTTGGGTATAAGGGAGATAATAGCCTCTTTCCAGGTAGTTGGAATCTCTGCTTTTCTTAATGCCCAATTGCATGTATTTAGTAGCATTGGCATGAGTTCGCTTTTAAAAGCTTTGTACCACTCAGTTGTGAAGCCATCACTTCCTGGTGACTTGTTACATTTTAACCTAGTAATCGACTCATATAGCTCCTTTTCAGTCATTTCGGCCTTTAAAGTTTTGTTCTGGTCTTCTGTTATAATTGGTAACTTTAATTTTTCCAAAAAAAAGTATCAATTTGGTCTCCTTTATCATTTGTGGTTCTTGTATATAGTTGTTTATAAAATCTTTCAAACACTGCTTCAATTTTATCCTGCCTGCTTTCTACTGTATTTTGTTCACTGTCTCGTATTTTACATATTGTTCTGTCGGCTCGTTGTTTTTTTAGTTTCCTTGCCAGTAGTTTTGTAAATTTGGAACCGTTTTCATAACATCTTTGTCTAGTATAGAACATCTTTTTCTCAATTTCTTGTGTGTATATCATGTCAATTTCATTCCTTATCTTCCTTACTTGTCTTAGTGGTTTTATGTCTAAACTCTGAGCATGGTTACCCTCCACAATCTTCAGCTGATTTTGTAACTCATTTAACTTTATTCCACTTAATTGCTATGATTTTGCCCCTCGGGACAGCCTTTGCTGCATCCCATAATACAGGTGGTGATACCACACCGTTATTGTTTTCTTTCAGGTACATTTTAATATCATTATTCATTTGCTTTTTAAAGGAGGAGTCATTGAGAAGGCTTGAATTAAATTTCCATGTTGTATTTCTTCTGAGACTTTCCAAATTAATAGTAATATATATAGAGGCATGGTCACCTAAGTCAATTGTTCCAATGTCTGCATCCATAACAGTGTTAAAATCTGATGCATGATCGAGGTGTTATGGGCCCGCGACTCTGAGCAAAAAATCCGTCAGATGGCTAGTTACAGCACTCTGCCTGTGCTTGCTTGCTACTGCTAGCTACTTAAATTGCCTAGGCAGTTACTGTTGTAATATCCAAAAATAAAAAATGAAGCTATCATTTGGACAGCTGTTGCTGTTGTGAGAATAACTGGTAATCGCCATTCATGACATTCAGACCTGATTGGATAGTTAAAAAATTATTGGAAATTATTATTATTATTATTATTATTATTATTATTATTAGGCTATTAGACCTAGTAGTAGTACGAATAGTAGTATTAGTAGTAATTAGTGGTTTTCCACCTATTTTGCAGGGGGGGGGTTTC
>JBBPCY010058706.1:2500-12613 GCA_037974405.1 Brachyalestes nurse
GCAAACATGCCAACTAAATGGGGTCAAAGGTCAGCAAATATTTGATCAAGGACAAAACCGACCTTAAACTTGGTGACAAAAGTGAAGGTCGGAGAAGTGGGTTACGACCTCAGTGCTAGTGGTGGGTGCCCTGATAAAGCAAACTTGCTCTACAAATCCCTGTACCATTCAGAAAGATGCATGATTTATTTACAATATTTGTTTAAAAAAACCATAAACAAAATTCACGAAGTAAAAGTCATGATTAATGTCATGATTACGCGATTAAAAAAAAGTAGTTAGTAGTTAGTTTACCATTTCAAACATGAATGCATACAAGACTACCTGTGTATGAGGTATGAAAAAACTATACACACAATATGGAAAAAGTATTGGGACACACCTGTTTGTCAGGGTTTGGGCTCCTTACTTCCAGTGAAGGAGAATCTTAATGCTTCAACAGACCAAGACCAAGCAGCTCCATAAAAACATGGCTGGAGGAGGTCAGTGTGGAAGAACTCACTGACCTCAACCCACTTCACTGACCTCAACCCCATCCAACACCTTTAGGATTAACAGGCAGAAATTCCCACAGAAACTCCAAAATCTTGTGGAAAACCTTCTAAGAATAGTGGAAGCTGCTGAAGTTGCAAAGGGGGACCAACTCCGTATTAAAGTCTTGAACACAATGTCTTTAAAGTCCCTGTTGGAGTCCATATAGTGTAGTATTAGTGTACATGCAATAAAGGCTTTGGGTCCAAGGTGAAGGGCTCAGCAGACAGCTAACAGGCTAACAGGCTAACAGGCCTACCACAAACATTAGAACATATAATAGACATGTAGATAGTAGATGTATTGATTCTCAAGGGGAAATCTGGGATAACTGAGCATGGTGTCATTTTTATCTCCTTAAAAGTTGAACAAAATGTTCATATCGGTCAGGCGCTAATCTCAGACAAGGCTTAATGAGTTTTCTATTGCCCATCCTCATCAGTCTGAGAGCCCTTCAGTTTCTTTATGGAATGAAAAAGCTCAGACTCTGCTTTGGCATGACCTAAAGGAATCAATCATAAGAGCAGCCGTGCGTGCGCTTTCAACCGCCAAACGCCCGCGATCTGTCAGAGCCTGTTTTATGTAGCCATTAAAAAGCTGTCAGGGAGATGAGCTAACCTGTCTCCTTTGGAGATGGAAGAAGAGAGAGAAAATGGGGAGGGGGGCGATGAAAAGACCCGTGATTAACGTTAGGGTTACTGCACATTTCCACCACAAACTCATGATTTATCTCAGTGCGTGTCAGAACATAAATGCTTCCTGCCATTAGCGGCCGGCTCTTGTGATGTGACGAGTGTTTATGGAGATCCGCAGCAGCAGCAGGTCGATGGTGTGATATTAAAGAAACATACGAGCGCAGGAATTAATTTCCTCCGATGAGGCATCTTAATCATAATCATGGATTATTTGATGCCGCTACAAAGTTTGGATTTTTAAGCAAGACCCACCTGCGTTTACCATCTGCGGACGTCCCGTTGCAGCTGGCGACCGTTTAGCACCTGCTTTTATTGCAAAGAGCCTAAACCGGCCAATCGCAGGCACAGATTTGCCACTATTCACAACTGTCTGAAGACTAATTGCAGCACTGCAATGAAAAGAGCTATTGAGTTACTACCGAGGGCCTGTATCATGCAAAACTGAAGATTATTTCCAAAAATAAATGTAGTATGTAAACATTTCAAAACATAGCATTCACTAATTCAGTCTACATATGGTTATTATGTGGCAAGACACATAATAATGTAATATCACAACCGATCACAAGGGACAGTAGAAAATAAAAACTTCTTAATTACAAGGAAAAAAAAAAGAAATAAGAAAATTTTGACTGTTTTATGTAACAAAAACAGTCAAAAGCGAAAAACAAGACAAATATCAGCTACGGACCCAACAGGTTGTGAGGTATGTTTTCAGCCACTAATATGAGGAAGAAAGGCTGAATTCTATTCATCGGCAAAAAATAAAATCCCCTCAGATAATCCTCGCCTCATTATTGGGTGCCTAAATTCAGCAGACTTCATTAGTCTTTTAAAGCAGCCACCAAAACCAGATCCCACCAGTAATATCCTCATTAAGAGAGCAGGGACAGTGACCGGGCCGCACAAAAGGCTGTTTTAATTCATCAGAACCTTTGTGAGGACGCCAGCGGAGGGACTGCCTTTGGTGAAAGTCCACACAAGTTGCCGGTTGTTTTTATGGATGTGGATGAATGCAAGGGTCCCGACTGCAGGAGCACTGTGCTTCTTTGTTTTACAGCAACTGCTGTTAAAGGTCAGTTAACCCATAGATGTCTGGGGTTATTACTGCCACTTGCAGTTCAGTTTTAACAAGTTCTGGAGTTACGTAATAACTATCATTATGGACCTCGTTTACGTTCACGCTGAGAGGTTTGAGTCTGCACTTTTGACTTTATTCCATTTATAAAATGTGATTTAGATCCTGTTAACACATGCTATTACACATCCCGAGTGATCTGAGAGGACAGCCAGGCTTACAGCCACTCACACTTCACTTTGCCATATGAATGCATCCCCAGTGACTACAAGCATTTGGATTTCGTGACTGGAGGAAGGGAACTGAGCACATTTATTATATCAAAGAGTAGTTTATATTTCCTCAGGAAAAAGCAGAAAACATATTTTTACAAATCACGCAAAAGACTCAAACACTAAATGCACTATAAGGATAAAAATATTGGGTCGCCAATACATTGCATTGGCATTAAAATGGAGTTGGTCCCCCTTTGCAGCTATAACAGCTTCCACTCGTCTTGGAAGGCTTTCCACAAGATTTTGGAGTCTCTGTGGGAATTTATGTCCATTCATTCTGTAGCATTTGTGAGGTCAGACACTGATGTTGGACGAGAAGGTCTGGATCACAATCATTAATTAAGAGGTCCCAATACTTTAGTCCATATAACATATTATGGTTAAGGAAACAAGTTCTGGAAACATAAGTAGTAGTAATATGAGAAGTACAGATTTTTTTTTCCGCGTTTTATGTCAGTATTTAGGCCATGAGGTGACAGGTGTCCCAATTTAAGCTGCCAATTCCTGCACATCTGAATGTGCTGTGCTTAAACACACTATTTGAATCTCATTAGCATATCTTAGCATCTGCAGTGTATCTCAACATTTCTCAGAAACGTTCTGGAAATTTGCCAACGCTCAAAGATATTGCGCACCGAGCTCTGAGCGCCGCATCGCAAAACAGAGCTTTCCAGCGAAGCAGAGCCGCCCAGATAACAGGTGGTTTTTGAAAAAGATCGCATCAACAGACAGCACCAGAGTTTCCTACTGTGTCAGCGAAGCTCAGGTTCAGCAGTGGGCTGGAAGGGTAACCTACAGATTTCAACTGCTTTACGATACCCGGCACATTACAATCACATGAAAGGAACTGACTTTTTTTTACACTTGAAGAGGAGTCATTGAAAGCCCGATCTTACTTTTGCACAGTGAAGCATGGACGCTTTCTGGACTGCGTGAACATTTCAGCCACTTTATGATACCTGACACAGTCACGTGAAAGGAAGCTGCATGCATGCAACCACCTCCAGCGAATGTTTGTTAATTTTTGTTGAACTGAAAGTAACTTAACACATCCTCTACAGGCAACTTATAATCCATAAAAATGAAATTTTTCCACAAATTGTTTTGCAAATATAAAAAAACCCCCAAAAATATACACAGAAATTACTCATATGCTGCTAACACAAAACAAATATATTGTATTTTGTTATTGTATTTTACAATTAGTTTGATTTATGAGCTAGAATGCAATGCATAAACAGCCATTTAGTAAAGTGTTTATTACGGGTCTTGCCTGGGTGACTCTGGTCCCTATTTAGTCACCAGAAAACCAGAAAAGTCTAGACGGAAATAATGACACTCATGGGGTCGTGGAGGGCATAAGGACATGACGAGGTCAAATCTGCAAAGGCCATCTGTGAGGACAGGGTGGAGCGGAAGCAAAGTAGAAATGACACCAACTTCTTCTATATGACTCAGCAGATTAAAAGAATAGAGATGGAGGGTTTAGTAGACTACTTCTTTATTTTCTCTTTTGAGGGGGGCTAGTTTTAACTACTTGTCAGTTAATTAGGTGCATTTATTAGTTAGAAGTCAGCTGTGCTCTCTATAACCTGGATTTGACCAAACAGACATTTTTCTAATCCTAAGTGGCCCAGTTGAAATGTTCCTGTTAGCAGCTGTACATTTATGGCATTTATCAGACGCTTTTATCCAAAGCGACTTCCATTTCCTAACTACAGGAGGTAGTCTCCCTGGAGCAACTTGGGGATAAGGGTCTTGCTCAGGAACCCACTGGTGGTGTGCTGAAGGTAGGATTTAAACCCATGACCTAGTGGTTAGGGTGTTCGCCCTGCAATTAGGAAGTTACGGGTTTGATTCCCAAGACTGCTAAGCACCTCTGAGGTACCCTGAGTAAGGTACCATCCTCACACTCTGCTCCCTGGGCACTCCCTGGGCACTGCTTCACTTGGCGAATGTGTGAAATGGGTTCAATGCAGAGGAAGAATTTTGTGCTTTTCACACTGTGTGCTGCGGTGTGTTCACATATGACAGAATGGTCACTTTCACTTTCACTTTTTTGTTCCAGAGGCAAATATCCTACCCACTAGACCGCCACCACCCAACCAAGCACTAGATTCTGAGAGCACAGAAAAGTGTACCATAATATTTCTTGCCAGGATTGGTGTTACCTTCTACTGAATATATGTACCTTCTACTATATATATATTTATTAGGGGTGTAATGGTACACAGATGTCACGGTTCGGTAGGTACCTCAGTTTTCGGTACGATTCAGTACAGTGAAGTTAAGTAACAAAAAATTCGAAAGCATGAGGCTTGGAGTTTCTTTCCATGGCTGCTCAGTTCACGAGTGCTTTTTGCCACTCAAATGCTCTTTTAGAAAAAGGAAATGTATTCTCCCGTTCTGAGGGAGGAAAGCTCCCTGTATCGTCTCATTTTTGGACCTGCTGAGCGAACGACGCCTGGTTAGCAGCCGCTAACACCGAGGCGAGAAGGCAACAAAACTCACGCTTGTAAATTTAGTTCTGCATGACTTTAATGGCGTCTTCTCCGTCGTACCATGTATTCTCTGTACAACATCATGTACCGAACCGTGACGGTTCGGAGCGAATACATGTACCGTTACAGCCCTACTCTGCACACCACAATCAGACAATTGTTGAAATTTCTCATTACATATACAGTCCTCATTATACATACAGTAAACTCAGGAACTAAATTAGCTTTTATTTCTTATTGTTATTGTGTGATGTCTTGATTTGTTGCATCAGATTATGGGGAGTAGTATAAATAAGTATCAATAAGTATCTGCATCAATAATCAGTATCAGATATTGGTACTGAAACCAATCAGTCAAATCCTAACCCATGCTCAGTTCTGACAGTGATGAGTGATAGTATCGCTTTGGTATCAAACATTATGTTGCTACAGTATTAAAAATCATAAGTCTATTATCATCACAGCCCTAGACCAGTACTGATTGTTGATGTGATGACACTTTCCCAGTGTGCTATTATTTTATGAAACAATTTAAAAAGTTTGAAACAATTTATATGGTGAATAAATCCACAGTAATTGTAATAAACAGTAATTGTGCATTACTCATTAAAACAGCCTCACATTTTTTCACACAACTATAGCAGCAAGTGCCATAAGGAGAAGATTGCCGCATCATTCTTTTGAAGTAATGTGAAAACAGTAGCAATATCCTCATTATTTCTTACAAGGACACACACTCTCAGACACGCACACACATACATATGTGTCAAAGAGGCGAATCAGAGAGTGAAGAGTGATGTGAGCGTGAGTTTGTGTGTGCGCACGCAAATAAGGGATGTTCCTTAATTACAGAGATAAATGAGGCGTGTGGTTGTGTGTGTGTGTGTGTGTGTGTATGTGTGTGTGTGTGGGTGTGTGAAGACTTTTAGGCTGTGTGTCGGAGGGGACGCTGTGTATTTGCTCTGTGTGTTCTGAGCCGGCTGTTTGTTTTGCAAAGGTGGGTGTTCTCTCTGCATATCAGTTTACTCATTATAACCAGATACAGAAAGGTAAACACACACACACACACACACACACACATGGATTCATCCCAACTGCAGACTAAAGAAATATTAGATGGTGCTATTACTGCACTATAGACCTCTATCTAAGGATGTGTCAACATTTTATAGTTCATTATTATCATGCAGGGTACTTGTGTAAAAATGAACGATGTTTTTAAATCCCACCTGTCTGTCACATTTACATTTCCCTCCTGATTATGAGGTGGTTAAGCAATATAAACAAGCCTTTTGCAGTTTATATAATACAGGTAAGCTAACACTGCACAGGACGTAACTGTGTATATGCTACAGGCTAGCTAGTGTTCATGCATTAAATTGACATCATAAGATGAGAGACTTCAGCAAAATACCCTGTACAAAGCAGCAAGCTTGGTCAAATACAGTATTTAAGAGGCTTTGGCAGTGGTAGTGCTGGTGGCCTAGTGGGTAGGATGCTTGCCTCTGGACCAGGAGGGCATGGGTTTGAATCCTACCTTCAGCATAGCACCACTGGGTTCCTGAGCAAGACCCTTAACCCCAAGTTGCTCCAGGGAGACTGCCCCCTGTAGTCAGGTAATGGAAGTCACTTAAAGCATCTGCTAAATGCTGTAAATGCAAAATTAATGAAGAACTGGGTGCCGTTTGAGTGGGTTGACAAATATTTTGCAGAAAAGATTTGGGTGACTATTTATGTTTATTAGCACTTATTCCTTAAAGAAGGATCAGGATTGACGTAGTATTAATATGCCTTGATAGGACATCCATAGCTGGTATTTTGCATGTCCCTGGGCCAACCAGCAGTTGGTCTCTAAGTTGGTTGCTAGTCGTTTTGTTTGGATACAAATTCTCTTGCACCTTTTATGCTTATAAATGTGGCCTTAAAAGAACAAATGTTTTGGAATTGCACTTTTCAATGACGAATAAAATTGGCAGGGTAGTATTTACATTTGTTTTATAGCAGACAGAAGTAATCTGCCAAATGACTACATTTATTACATGTTCAAGTGCTAATATACCAACGCTGTATACTTCATGTTCATCTCGTCTTTTCGTAACAACTGATCTTGTAGTAATGGCTCCTGCTCAAACTTTTTAATACAGTTTTGATTAATGGCCCCATTCTCCTAAATGTAATTACAGTCTTCATGGGTAATTTCTAAGGTGTAATGTACAGCAGGTAAATCACGAGACTGGAGCCACCACACTGAGGCATGTCATTAGGTGCAGATTCTTAATGGTGTTGATCTTAATGGGAATCTCGAAATGGATTTGAACTGCCTCTCACTAACCCCTTCGTGTTCTGGCTTCGAAAGCCAGAGATGAAAATCTCTGAGAAGGGTTGTGTGTATATACACCTCTGAAGATGTGTGTCTGTTTGTAGACCCTGCTTGATTTGTCAATGACGGCTCTTAATTACAAGATTGTTAAATAATTAAAGTACAAATTATGCTAGCAAGGTAATACTGAAATGAGATCACTAGGCCTGTCACAATTATGACATTTTAGTTGGAAATGATTGATTGTTGACAAGTAATTGCGATGAACAACTTGGTTTAACAGTCTTTTTCAGTCTTTTTATGCGACTTTAAAAATTCAGGCCTTGGAATAAAACATCGTATCTCCGCCTACTAACTGGCTCTCCCCCAATCACATGACGCCACCAACTCTGGAAGGGTGAAGTCTTACACCACCCAGAGAAAGTGACTCTTTCTCTTAGAAAGTTGTGCCACTTGGAAGTCTCTTCTGTTTATTACATATTTTGAATATGCTGCTATTTATACTGTGTTAAAACATGGTCCAACTTGCACTGAAAGCTGAGACCATTGTTCCTTCTCTTGTAAAATTACTTTGTTGAAGATGCCAAATTTTGTTGTAACACCAGTGCTGTAAAGCTGCAGGCCACGTCTGACAAATCTATATTTAACAAAGCTAGATGGTTTCCGTTAGGTATTTTGGTGAGGTTGTCAGTTGTATGATGTCACTCTTAGCACTGGTAGCTTGCATGTAACAATATTCATACTTCTACTCCTTAATTCATCCTCATTCAGAGAATCCAGTGCTTTAATGAGGAAACATGTACGTAGGACAAAGTATATTGATTTTGGTCTGATATGGTGTATCACAGGATGTGACAAGGGAAATTTTAAACACCATTCATGTTTCCTATAGAGAACTCAGAGTACCTTACGAGTATCCCAGCCATTCAGAGGTTTGGGCGCTACCTTCAGTAATGCATTGAGCCTATTCCCTGTTATTGCATTGCATTTGAGTTATTCCCTCTTCATATTTTTGTGCTTGTAACAGTGTGCTCTGCCTGCACTTTTTCTGTTAAAATAAAAGTTCTTATTCATTGTATGTAGAATGGTTTTCTGGCCTTCACTAAACTAGAAATCACTGATGATAAAAAAAAGCATGGCATCATTTTATATTCATTATTTCTGTAGACCTAGCAGATTGTAAACTTTCAAATAAATGATCAATCAAAAATCTATATTGCACTGACCTGAGATGTAGTTGAGCAGCCAAGGCATCACCAAACTTTGTATTTTTGTAGTTTAGAACTGGAGCTAAACGGTTAACAGTAACACTAGAAGGCAGTAGTCACCCAAACTGTTTCTGTAAAGTGTTCAGTGTAAATTTCCATATAAAACATAACTGTATGAATTTTTTAGTACTGGCAGTACTGTCCACTTTCTGCCGTGGCAGTACTGTCCACTTTCTGCCGTGGCAAAACAAATTTCCCACTTGTGGGACTAATAAAGGTTTATCTTATCTTATGTGGTTTAGTATCCAATAGTGGATGTGGGCAGTATGACACAGTGAGCTGTATAAATAAACCTTCCAGATACAGGCAGTCATTTCAGACAGCACAACAGTTATTATTCACTGCAAGTACTGATCTTAGGTCAGGTTCCTGTGTATTTATGATGGCCATTGTCACAAAAAAGATCAGCACGCCTACTGCTGAGGTTGTTTGTGAAGTGTTCCTAATAAAGAGCTGGATGTGGTTTGAGTGCTGAGATCAGCTTTGGCGATATATTAACAGAAAAAGACTTGGGGGACTTTGACTTCTAGTGTTTGTTAGAACAATTAGATCCAGTTCTAAATTAAAAAGGCTACATTTGGACTCCAAACACATCTTATCTTTGTTGATCGACTACATCTGGGTTGGAAAGAAATGGATTAAACTGTCAATTTATTACATTTGTATTAACAAGATTTTATTGATTTGAATTTGATGTTATTGTGTGTATTGCTAAAAAAATATGTTTGTCTTTTGATCTAAGAATGTAAGTCAAGCAAATGTGACTAAGTATGTGACTGATTACTTAAATAATTATGCATTTATACTTATAATGACAAAACAACAGGCAGTTAGTGCAGAAATAAGTCAAAAATATTGTTTTATTTAATATTCTCTCTAAACATGGTTCTCTGACAAGGACAAAAGCACTTTTCCTAAAAGTGTGTTGGGAGTCATACATCTTCCTGTCACGACTGTGTATTGAGATCGCTCAGACATCGCAGAACTCGTGATAGCGGAGACTAAATTTATGTCACAATTACTGAACTTTGAATTATGGACAGCTTTACTGCAGCTTCATCTGTGGTGTTCTTTAGTCATATACACTGATCAGCCACATTAATACCACTGACAGGAAAAGTGAATAGTATTGATTGTGTTGTTACAGTGGCACCTGTTGAGGGGTGGGATATATTAGGCTGCAAGTTAGCAGTCCGTCCTTAAAGCTGGTGTGCAGGAAGCAGAAGGATTAAGGATCTGAGTGACTATGGCATGAGCCAAATTGTGATGGCTAGGTGACTGGGTCAGAGCATCTCCAAAACAGCAGGTCTTGTGGGGTGTTCCTGATTTGTGGTCAGTATTTAGTGAAAGTGACCATTCTGTCATACATGAACGCACCACAGCACACAGTGTGAACAGCACAAAATTCTTCCTCTGTATTTAACCCATTCACCAAGTGAAGCAGC
>JBBPCY010058766.1:0-12609 GCA_037974405.1 Brachyalestes nurse
ATTTTATTGTACATATCTTACAAACACGTAATAGTAATGTTTATTTCAACAGTACATAATTAACAATATTTCTAAATTCCAAGAAAACATATCTAACCTCTTTCTCACCTTATACATTAATTCTACACTCCTGGTTTTCTTGGTGAAGTTGTTCATCACTCTGTCATACCAGCAGGGATTTTTTTCCAAGGATTTCACCAGTGCTTAGCTTGGCTGGGTGGTGGGGATCGCTAGCAAGCGGTAAAGCTAACAAGTTAATGCCCTTTATTTTGTGCACTCGTAAACGAATAACAAAATATAAAATAAAAGGTTTTATTAATAATTTATTATTAATAAATACTAGTAAATAATATGTTATGTGTTTTGTTATGTATGAAGCTTTAGTCTCACACTCAAGGTCTGTGAAATTAGAAATTGAACTAAGTGTAAACAAAGCTGGCGATTGGCCACAGTTTATGTCAGTCATTTTGAAGCGGACAGCTACCCTATCACAGTCACCACTGGCTTCAAGAAGACTTGCACGGATGTAGGCAGTCAATTTCATTGGTGGGACTTGTTTCACTGGAGTCTATTGAAACCTGGAAAATCCACAAGCCGCGGGGGTCTGAGAATATTTACATTTGAATGAACCTAGCCGTTTTAACGACGTCCGGTTCTAAACGAGAACTCTGAACTCTGTTTAAGTCGTTAAAGTAGATACATCACCGAGCTAAACTACAACGATTTTCCCCTCGCTGTGTGCGGGACCGGATTCTCTTTCGTTCCTGCCAGCTCTACTTTCTTTAACACACCCATTTTCTGACAAATCCCGCCTCTTTCGGCTGCGATTGGCTTATAATATGGCGACTTCTGTGCTCGGATTGGCTAATTTTATACAACACAGCAGATAAGCAGATAACGGATAACTGGCGAAAGCAGCGTGGGACTACGAGCCAATCATGATCCAAAACCCTTGCGGGCCATAAAAAAATTCAAAAGGACCGCCAGTTGAATAGACCTGGCCTAGAGGGTAGGATACTTGCCTCTGGACCAAGAGGTCATGGGTTTGAATCCTACCTTCAGCGTATAAACAAGACCCTTAAACCCAAGTACCTCCAGGGTCCAACAGCCAACGAATCCAGAGCGAGCGGGGGGAGCAGGGTGTACACACAGTGCAATCTTCCAGTCCTCCATGGACAGGGGTGAAGCCTGTACTCAGCTGGTCTGTTCCTGATGAAAGATCTTTTCCTCGTCATCATCTTGACCCAAAGGTGGGGTCAGCTCAGCATTACTCTCCACACCACAGAGAATTGTCAGAAGCATCTGCATGCCATTCATTTACTGAAGTTGTTGCTTTAGTTTGTGGCCTGTAATTGGTGTTCTGTATGATAGAGATGATATTCATACTGATTTAGCCATAATTCTGCTGAATTAGTTTCTTCTTTGAGATAAACACGTTACACCCACATTGTCTTCACATTCACATTCTTATCTTCACCTAAATGACACTGAATTAAATAAACAATTTCAGGTTTTTTGTCTTTAGGTGTGTATGTGGCATTACATTATATTAATATATATATTTAGTATTATAATTTTACTATGTCCATATTATGCAGATGATTGTACTATGATTTTTTTTGTGACTTTGCCTTTATTTTTGTACAGTTATTCTAATCTATGGTTATTTAAAATGTATATAATAGTAAAGATGTATAAAATGTATGTAGTATATATGTTTCTATATGAACATGATAAAAGAAAACAAAATTCTATTTTAAAATGTATAGCTTGAGACAAGTTTTTTTCTCAAAATACCACTAATATAAAAATCTACCAGTATGTTATTGAGTTATTAATGTACTCCATTCAGGTTCTTGGTAACTGAAGTTGGGTTACAATAATAGTATTTATAATTTAGCAGTCATCGCAAGTCTGAATTCGTCCAGGCTCAACAAGTTAGGGTTAGGGTTAGGAGGTGGGAGGTGGGATCTATGTAGAACTAAAGGCATGATGTCTTGTTGGTTTCACCATCTCATCTATTTTTTAGGTGAGTTGAAACACCACCTTTCAGTCACATTTCATGGCTGTCCAAAAAAACTCCAAAATTACACGAATCCACTTCATTTAAATTAATTTTGAAATGTCTATATTGGTTCATTAATCATGAAAGTTTAACACAGTAAAAGAGCGGATGTTGTGTTCAGTTGCGTTGGCCCTAACATATTGATCCATTGTGGTACAGCAGCCATTTTGGTGGGTTGAATGCCCCCATCCTTCCGCACAGTGCTAGCCATTTGTAATCAGATGTAACGGAATTGGTGGTTAGTGTTTGTGGCAGTTTGTAAAGATGTGGTGGTTCATCACATAATTCGGGGGAGCACATGCCCACCTCCACCCTCCCAGTGTTGGTGGTGTCATGTGATAGGGGGAGTCCTAGCTGGTGAGTGGAATCAGAAATCACAAAATTGGGGACAAATGAGGAACAGAAAATACAGAAATTGCACTTAAAACAATGAAAATAAAGAACAGCGATGCAACTCTGCAATTCTGTAGTTTATTGATTTCTGTACAGTATTTGGTCCATTTAGTGAAGTTTACTGCAGCATTTTCTCTGTGCAAAAGATCAACACAAGACCGCTGTGTCTCAGTGTGTTGCAGTAACACCAGATTTCATTAGGCTTTAACTTAGTATACATTCATAAACAGAGTAGAAAAAATGAACAAAAACAAGTGAAAGGTAAACAAGGAATGTAATGGTCACTATAGTCCATCTCCAAACACAATGTTATTAAAGCATGACTACATCTTGAAGAAAAGTGCAGTTTGAATTTAGTCTTATGTACAGTAACACAGTACACACTGAAGGCACTGAATGGTGGAATATGTGTACAATCATAATGATACCTGATCATTAAAAAAAGCATAAAAATATATTTACATAAATATTCCAAAGATAAAATCTCTTAAGTTATCATTTATCATCAGAAAAGTGAAACCACTTCTTTCTCATCTTTCTATCAATAGTCTGTATATGCATGATGCAAGCATGTACAGTAGGGGTCTAAAAGCCCAAGACCACACTGAAAATGTGGGTTTTTTCTCATTTAAATCTGAAAAGAAACAGAATGTTCTACATTTTTGAAAATGTAAAAATAAAGAAAAGTTCTGACTGGTAAAACAATACGTTCATAATTGGGAAGCAGTGCCAAACCATAAGATCTAGTGTATAGCATGACCTTGAGTGTGTTATTGGGATTACACCATTTTATAGTATTTAGCAGACGCTTTTATCCAAAGCGACTTCAATTCCCTAACTATAGGGAACAGTCTCCCTGGAGCAACTAGGGGTTAAGGGTCTTGCTCAGGAACCCAGTGGTGGTATACTGAAGGTAGGATTCAAACCCATGACCTCTTGGTCCAGAGGCAAGTATCCTAACCACTAGGCCACCACTACACCATTAATAATGTAATGTCCAGAACATGCAGCCGATTAAAGAGGGCATTTGGCTGATGCTCTTATCCAGAGCGACTTATTATCATTAGTTACAGGGATGGTCACCCTGGAGCAGCTGAGGGTTAAGTGTTTTGCTCAAGGACACAGTGGTAGAAAATGGGGGTTTGAACATGTGACGTTGTGGTTATTGGGTTTACAGGCAAGTGTTTTACCCACTAGGCCACTACCACCCACAGTTTATGATTTTTAAAGTTCAATTTTGAAACAGCGATGACATGAAACTGATTAACACAGATGTTTTTTTACATTCCACTAAGAAAAATAGTTCTGATCTAAAGATAAATTCAGCTAAACTTAAGGATGTGTGACCTTTGCTGCAAATGTTAAAAAGTCAAAATGTAAAGAAACTAGAGTTTATGAGGAGCAGTAAATACTTAATTCTTCCAGTTCGTTAAAAATAAAATAAAATAAAACAGGTGTATTTTCACTAGTGATCTTAGACTTCTGGACCCCGCTGTGTTCATTAATTTGTTGGCCAAACAGAGGACATCACTTCTTACATTATATTGCACTCTCTCATTATAGTACACAGGATTCAGCAACCCACACATTCCCTTAAACATCACAAACCCTCTGAGATGTGTCTGCTGGGTGGTAGTTTGCATATTTCCCACCCACCTTAACTCAGATCAGAGTCTGTCGGAGCAAAAGACCATAAATATTGCAAGTGAAAATATCTTATTGGGAGGTAATATACTGAATATTTCTCATTATGAAGTCTTATAATACTATAAGACTATTCAACCTATTTCTACACGTTTTGGCTTTAATGATCCTGAAACAAGCAAAGTGCAAGCAGAGCATTGCAACACTAATAACATCAATAAAACACCTTGAAATTGGCTGAATAATATTCTTTCATCATTTCAGTTACATAATGTGAAATATTAGATATTGTTGCTGTCTTTCTAATGCAAGCCAATGTAAAGGCTTTTATTTTGGCCCATTAATTACAAAAGTGTAGAGAAAGCCGTATACGGAAACAAATGGGTTTTTTTGGACAGCGATAATATATTGCCTGCATTTAAGGTGCATTTACCTGTGAAGATATTTTCTGGAGTGTGTTGCGCTCTAAATAAACCTAATACAAGCCAGGTCTACCCAGAGTGTTAAAATATCTCTCCTTCTTGGTAATATAGCAGTAGTTTCTTTGGTTATAACCCATCAGTAACAATGGCAAAGTACAAAGACCTCACTGGAGGTCAGTCTGATTTCAAGTCATTTTAAAATGTTGCACACACACAGAGAATGAGAACCAGTTTTCAAAAAGCGTCTGATAAAACTTCAAACAAGCAACAGTAAAAAGCTTTTTTGGAATCTACTGAAGTCTATCTTAATTAAAATAAACAAGCAGTAAACAGGGCGATTAGTGTCTGTAATAAGGGTCGCAGCGGTTAAGATCTACTGAACTACCCTCTTCCTCTTGGAGCTCTGCGTGTGACTGTGTTTCGGCTCATAGTACTGCACCTAAGGGAACAAAATCAACCAAAATTAATCCGTCAGAGAACCAGTTAGGAATGTGTTTTACAGAACAAACACTTCTTTAACTGAGACCAATTTATGATCCACTCACTGGACACCAACCAAGTCTACCGACCACATAAGAACATTTTGTAGTGCTACAATTTAGAGAGTACAACTAATAGAGTGGTTTATCCACTAGAGGGCGCTGCTAGGTGAGGACATTGCATGATGCACAACAGCTGTAAAACCTACAGTGAATATAAAGGAGGTATGAACAGAAAACCCAAGTATTTTATTTGTGTGGAAATACAGCAAGAAAAAACCCATTTCTGTGTGATTTATGATTGCGGCAAAATGCAGCCTTATAAGCCAGACTGGGTGAATTCTGAGAACAATTACCATGCTGTGCAGCAGTTATAAGTTAGCGTTAAAACAAATACAAATAACATTAATACAATAAACAGTGTTAACCATTTCCAGACCTCTTTCCTCATGGAAGCCCAGTATTACTTGTAGCTACCGTCAAACACCTGGGCATTTAAACAGGTGTGTTGCTTCTGGAATTGTATAAATCAAAGCAATGACTCGAGGCATAAAGCACAAATCTGGAACCAAACTGCGTTTTAGAAAAAATACATCTTTATACATTTTACTGCTTTCTTGTTTGTTTGCATTTATTCTAATGTTCACTTGTGTTTTTGCTGGCAGAAAGAAACCCACTGATGATATAAATGACTTCAAACAATTTGCATAGATGCCCAAGACTTTTGTAGTGTGTTATTTTGGGGGTTATAAAGGGGGCAAACCAGTGGACTACAGTCTATAATTGTATACTACTGCACCTGTATGGTCAGTGAAGAGTGGACTTAAGTGACAAAGGCTTGTCTTCATAATGTGAAGATATTACCTTTTCAACATCTGAAGGCACCCTGGAGAGGAAATCCATTACTTCATTGTTATCAATGGCATAAGGATTCCTTAGTTTCTTCGTGAATTTATGTATACCTAGAAGCAATACAGACAAATGTTACAGAATCAAAAGGTATTGTCCAATGAGCAGCTGTTATAGCTACTCTTGTGTTTTCTACATTTTATGTATTAGATCAGTGATAAAATTTTCCTCAGAAACACACACTGGTAACTTATAGCGGTGACCTTCCTTACTTGTTGTTTAGGTGTACAGGAGTTGTTTAGGTGTACTTAGCTGGCAGTAACTTGATTGAATAGCGAATGTTGATTTTAGTATAGGTTTACAGGTTTGAAGTACAGATGTGGACTACTTGAGCACTGATGTATGTCGCTCTGGATAAGAGCGTCAGCTAAATGCCGTAAATATAAATATAAATGTAAATGTAAATGTACATTCTGAGACACTCAAACTTAATCTCTTATGCTTCTGCGGACCTTACCCCATATTAAAATCACGTAGCGCAGTGGGATGAAGTATGTGATTATTGTGGCAAAGAGGAAAACCATGAAGGCCAGGTTGGACAGAAATGGCACCGACCAGTTAAACGTGCTGAAAAACAAAAAGGGAGTGGAATTTTTATTCAGAGGCAAACTACATACATCAGCAATTCAAATATCTACAAGGCTTGGAGTCCCTAATTAAAATTATAGGTGTTTAAACTTACTATAGTGCTTAATGAATTTACTATAGTTCTTAATAATCATAAGAGGTGTAATGAGGTGTCATGGTTTGGTTTCTGAGATACAGTTTATATCACACATCAGGTTTACCAGCTTTAAAACAATTTTCAACGAAACTATTTTCAATGTGTGTTGGAGCTGTAAGCAGAAGCACTGCATTAATAATGTTTCTGGCAATAACAGCTGCGGCAGAAGTGGTGAAGTTTCACCCACATTCACAGCTTTCAGCTCATCAGCCAATGGCTCACTTGTGTGTGTTTCATAAATTAAGTGTGTTTAGAAGATGTATCGGCCATGTGATGTGCTTTTACAGCAACAAACCTCTGTTGCACTAAATGTCCAGTACATTTACATTAAAGTACATTTAACCAAGACTGGAATCCTGTGGCTCGAGCACATTTAACCTCCATCAGAATCTCGTGGCTTGAGCACTTCCATTAGAATCCGACGGCTGCAACCAATGTCTGTATATTTATATTGAACTGCAGCTGATCATTTGCACATATAAAGCACACAGTGACATTCCAGCATTCTGTCTGCTTTCCACTTTTGCACAATTTTTAGATGGTAAAAAATGACCCTTGTACTAAACTGCGCATGTTTACTCCTAGTTTAGAATTAATAGTTTATTTACATATATGTATTATACAGGCCTTTTTGGACTCTGGAAAAATCTGGAGGCACGCATCATGCCACTGGGATCCCGAGGCTCAGGCATATTTTGACCTCCAGTGGAATTCTGTGGCTCAAGCACATTTAACCTCGGAGGAAATCCCGTCACTGAGCTCATTTAACTTTGATCGGTATCTACTGTTTTAACCTGGCAGATATGTACATGTGTCATCTGTACACTAAACAGTACATTAAACAGTGTGTTCTCTCCGCAGTTTATATCACACCCCTTCTGTCAGACTGCAGACTTAAGTTTGGCTCCAGAACTGTAACATCATTAATTATCATTATTATAAACATTAGAACTTACTTCTTTATTCTTTCAACAAAGCACGCTATGTCCTCCAGCAAGTTCTGGACAGTGAGGACAATCTCCTGGACCATGTGGATTTTCTCAATCAAGCCTCTTCTCTCCGATTCCTATTTAAAAAAAAAAAGTATTCAGTGAAAAGTATTAATATATTAACATTTTTCTATATATATATATATATGTATGTATTATTAAAACTGGAAAAATACCTTCTCATCATCATCCTCCTCATCACCAAGGTCCATAGTGTCCTGAAAAAGAGAAGGTAAAGAGTTTATTAAGACATTAATGAAAACTATTTGTCTCTCAATTTAACTACTGAAACACAATTACTTAAGCATTAAACGCTAAGCAAAAGTGTCCACATGTGACTCAAAGTGGAAAATAATACACTAGCTGTGGCCCTTTTAGCATGAAAAAATGTGGCTGAGGTCACTGAGGTCATCTAAGTGTTTCCTTAGTCGTCTGAAATTTGCAAAAATGATTCAAATATCTTTCCCAGACCTGAGTTAACCCAAAAGCAGGGCTAAATGTGATTTCTAATAGTGAATCATTGACTTTCCCATAATGATTGAGACCATGTAGGCATTCTGCGGTATTCGTTTTCTGTTTTGTGAGTGAACACAAGTTAGGTCAAGTCAAGTAGGGTTATTTTCATTTCAGCCGTATGCACACACAGTACACCATGAAACCAAACAACGTTCCTCCAGGACCTTCGTGCAGACAGGACAAGATACACATAAAGCAAACAGATGGAGAGAGAGAGCAAGAAAACACAAGAGCAACAAAACGTAGGACAAGACAACATTTAGTGCAGTTCATGTTTGCATGAATACAAGAATATGCAGTGGAGTCGTTAGATGGTCAAAAATGCAGAACAGAGATAGAATAGCATGTAATAATAATTGTTCAAATTATAGCAGCATCCCAAATCATTTTATACCAGCATGAAAACAGAGAAACACAATCAGTTAAACTAGCAGAATAGCTTCACAGGATTACAAGCTGCAACATCCAAGAATGTCCACTAGAGGGACGTCTAACTTTTCAATCTGATCACATGAAACTTTTCCTGCTGCTTAACGGAAACATGTCTTTTGTTTAAATACCTTTACAGACGTTTTACTACAGTAAATGTTTTAATAGTGGATCAGTGAAATGTCTGTTGGACCTTTTTCGTAGTTTTCTGAGGAAATACGTCTCACGAACATATGAATGCTGATTATGGATGCAGGAGGTATTTTAAGGTGTATTTGTGACATTTTAAACATTACATTTTAAACAGTCCTTATTAGGTACACCAACCATGTCTCTCCACTCACTACCAATTTTATCAGCTCCACTGACCGTACAAGGGCACTTCATAGCTTACAATTACTGACAGTAGTCCGTCTGTTTCTTTTTATCTGTTAGCCCCATTTACTCCACTCACCAATGGTCAGGACTCCAACAGGACCACCAGTGAGCAGGTGTTATTTGGATGGAGGATCATTCTCTGCACAGTAGCGATATTCACATTCTACTGGCATGTTACTGTGTGAGTGTGTTCTGCAAAGAATGCATCACACACAGCAGTGCTGCTGAAGTTTCAAAACAGTGCGTCAAGTCATTGCCTACCTTGCAGATGCAGTTTTATTGATGATAGTGGGATGTGTAGAAGATATAGTGCGATCTGATGGTACTTGATTTATTTTAGTCATGCTGTAGTGTTTAGTTTCTGAACACCGCTGGCTAAAATCTTAGGTAATGTTCCAAATCCAGAAATGGTACTGGGATGTTTAAAAACAACAATAGCACAGCTATGTGTGACACACACACACACACACATATATATATATATATATACATATCTATATATATATATATATATGATCAGTGAGAAACAGATGGACTACGGTCTGTAATTGGAAACTAGAGTGCCCCTGTACAGTCAGTAGAGCTGATAAAATGAGCGTAGACACAAGGTAGGTTTAGTTAATTAAAGTGGATCATGAGCCTCTATGACGTACACAGTGACCACATGCAAAATATTTGTTTTGACACACCAACTCATCTCTCTCTCTCTTTCTGCACTAACTTTCTGCAAATAAGCCGAGTGGTGACCGTTTACACTGACATGTGGCGCAGCAGCCTAAAGACACACTGAGGTTCTTCACTCAAACACACACTGAATGGCTGTATTAAATATGAAGGATATTCGACATATTTATGTAATATGAGCAATATTGAGCTGCTTTGGGCACAGAACTAGCCTCCACATAAACTCTTCATGAAATTAAGTGAAATTATGAGTGTAAGAATGCATCGAAATATTATATGTTCTAAAGACATATTTCAAAAGTGGATATGGATTGTGAAGAATAAGCATTTGATTAATTATGATATTTAATGTATGCATTGTTTATAGTGTTGAACCAGTGTCAGTCAACAACCCAGTCCAGCACATTCATACCATACATCACCCCCCTTACAGTTTAGTCTTATTAGGAAACTGTGCCAGAACTGAATAGTCATCATTTTTCTTAATTCTATTGTAAATACTGTAAGAATATTAAAGTGTTTTCAGTCTTGTTTCTTTGAAAATATGAGCGTATTGAACTATGTGCCTTGCCTTGTCTATCGAACTGAATCATGACTTGACTGTATCAGTACACCCCTATTGGGTATCATAATCTGCTTGTGGCTGAGGCCACCAAAGTAGCCAATCAAGATTTGACTTACTGTGAAGAAAACAGATGGTTAATTTAAACCATGGTTACTGCAGATTCAGGAAATGCATAAACAAACTCTAAAATAAAACTCGAAATTCCAAGCTGAAAGAAACACACAAAGGTCCACACAATGCTCAAATTACTTTAAAGGTTAGCTGTTTTGTTGCTATCACTATTTAAGTGAAAGTGAAAGTTCTGTGATACATGAACACACCACAGCACACAGTGCATGACAGAACATCATGAAATTCTTCCTCTTTATTTAACCCATTCACCAAGTGAAGCAGCGGGCAGCTAGGAACACAGCGCCCGGGGAGCAGTGTGTGGGGACGGTACCTTACTCAGGGTACCTCAAAGGAGCCACTAGCAGTCTTGGGATTTGAACCTATGACTTCCTGATCGCAGGGCAAACACCCTAACCACTAAACCACCAGCTGCCCCAAAAACACCAGAAGCACTGAAAAACTTTAAGTCGCATTGGATAAAAACATCTGCCAGACGAATGAAATGTAATGTAATGTAATGTAATGAAGGCAAGCCTTTAAACAAGTTAAGTCTGAAATTGGCACCTTCAGCATACCGCCCCCATTTTCTCTGTTAGATGTTACAGTTTATTACTAGGTGATGAGTTATAATCACTGCAGTTCATCTGAGCTTTATTGGTTAACAGCTAAAATATGTAACTACAGACAGCCTCAGCTTTCTCAGACCAGCCACCTGACAGCCCTTCACAGTCTACTGGGAACGTTATATTTCATGTTTGCAGTTTGAAGGGGTGTCCGAGCATGTGGTTATTCCTGTATGACAAAACAGCTGAGATTGGTCAACGATAAAACCTCTTACGAAATGTCTAAGCAAAGTTGTGTCGAAGTGTGTACGTCGCACTCACCACTTCATTGCCAGACCTCTCAGTGGCGATCTGAATGTAGTTCCATGCGAGCAGGAGGACCAGGGACAGGGGCAACATGTAGAAATCCCAGTACCACACAGTCAGCAGGAAGACCTGCAGAAAGAGGCCAGAGATAAGGGCATCCATTCAAAGCACACAGTGCCTATGATTGCTTTTTTGTTGTTTTTGGGCATAATAAGGGTCTTTTCCTGTTTTGTCTAATCTCAGGGATAATTAGAATCTCTTCCTGTTTGAGCTAGGCTTGGTCATAATGACAAAAACACTAAATTGAAGCACAAGTGGCATAAACTTGCTGTAAAATGTACTTTAATCTAATGTTAGAAATAAGTATTCACACTTTGTACCCGCTGTCCAAAGTACAGCTCATTCAATACGTCAATAATATTCATAATACTGACCATTTTTTCTGTGTACAATCTGAGTCGCTTAAATATATCGTTTAAATATATCACAGCAGTACAGGACAAACTGGTAAACATCATGGATAAAATGACTAAACCTATAACATGAGATGAACATTTTAGTGAATTCCACAAACTAGATTTTTATGAAGAGAAGTAATGAACAGTAAGAAGAATAAGACATAACTACCAGCAACCAAAACCTCTAGCTCAGTTACTGCAGTTGTGACAACTCAGAACAAAAATTCTATTTATCAGTAATGCATACACAATTATAAACTAAAATAGAAATAGGATTTGGGTGATATTATCAGTCATCAGAATGTTTAGCCTGTTTAACTGGGTGTTGACCACAAGTAAAAACACCAACGCCTGATTAAAATTCTCTTGTCGCTCTGTAATTTCTATGAATAATTGGGAAGTGAAATATATATTTACATCCTGGGTGTATTGTGATGTCAGTGTTTTATGTTAGTCCATGAAGTTATTTCTGTTTTTTTGTCTCACTGTGACCTTCAGAGCCAGTGTTGTTGTCACTGGCATTAATCTAATCTGAAAGCAGAAATCAGAAGAAGATAAGGGCTGGACTCAGTAGGTGCTAATCCTGCCCCGCTTGTTTTGAAGAGTGTGTAGTGCCAAAAGGGCATGCAACATCTATTTTCAGGGGAATAAAAATACATTTTTAAATAATTCACACCTATACCAAGAGCAAAAAAACCTCTTAGCGCAGCGTCTGGTTCCCCACAGCTCAGAATTATAAGTGGGCAGAATATCGGTTTGTCTGGTTCACTGGGTGAGACGTGATAGCCTTGACAGTGGTAAGCCGCAAATAAACACTGATACCACAATATGGAGACAAGCGGTAAGAAAAGCACATTTGGCGGAATGGCTAATGGCCTGATTAGTAGGGATGTGCATGCATATACATTAAGGTAAGTATATATATACACACACACACACACACACACACACATGCACACACACAAACAGATATA
>JBBPCY010058805.1:0-12608 GCA_037974405.1 Brachyalestes nurse
GATTAGGTGCTGCTTTGTTGGCAAAAGGTGGTTGTACAAAGTATTAACATCAGAGGTGCTAATAATTGTGGCACACATGATTTGATGTAAAATAATTGTTTCTTAATGTGGGATTTTTTTCCCACTGAATAAATGCACTTGAATTAAAGGCTGGATTTTCCTCTTTTTTTCATTCTTGTCCTATATTATTTAGAACAAAACTGAATTTATTAGAAGCTAAAGAACACAGGGGTTCCAATAATTATGGAAGGCAGTGTACATGTTCTGACCTATCCACAATGATTCAACAGAAGTTTCAACACCAGATAGTCCGCATTCACTAGTGGTGATGGAATTGACCATTTGCGAACATTCTGACAAGACCAGACTATTGGTTGCTATTTCTGTTGCTATGACCAAACATTCAGCACAGCACAAAATTCACCTTGTAGCATTTGTTAAGTTACTGAATACAAAGTTCAGTAATACAAAGGAAAATTTAAAAGCACAAAAATGTTTGAAAGCATTTGATTATTATTCAGTTCATTATTATATTACTCAGTGCAAACAAACAAGAAATGTGAAAATATAATTCTAAAAATATGATCCTAGAAACTGCAATTTCAGTAATCAAACAAGAGAAATCATATCCACTGGACATTAAAGAGAAGAAGGAGATGTGACTTACAGATGCTACCCCTTCAGAAGAGCTAGGACTAAACAGTGTAAGCCATTGATCTGGCAGGTGAAGAGGACACATTGTGTTTAGCTCACTGACTATTAAGACATGACTGTTAAAATGACTGCTAATAATTTAGATCACAGACACCCAAAGATTTTGTATTGAGATCCAAAGTGTAATGATTGTAGTGCGATGAGGCCCAAAAAGACCAAACAAAACAAAAGCGAAATAAAGCCAAATATGTCTTTTATAACATTACACTATATTGCACCACTAAAATACAAGTTTTAAAAGGAACACAAAAATTGAATTAGCAGAAAGTAACAGTTATGTAACACCTACTGTTACATTGCATTGTTGCCTGTAACATTACTTTTTTGAATTAAATCATTAAATCATACTATTTTTACTTGACTTAATTCCATGTATGATGCAATGTTGGTGTAACACTGACGCTAACTTTTAATAACAGTTATAAAGTAAAACTGTATTTGTGTCTCAGGTTGTAGACCAATTAGATTAGAGTCAGGTTTAAAAGATTTATTTCTGAAAAACAATCAAAGCAAAAGGCTGGACTGGTGGAGAAAAAAAAGAACATATGATATACAGTCTGTAAGTGTTTTGATTGCAGTGACATTGTGGATCTTGACCACTATATTCATACTGCAGTGGCTGTGGATTGCCTTCTCCAGCAGCAGCCCAAGCCAATGTGACAATCAGTGATGCAAGTCACTGTGACAACCATGATTTGGGAGGGGGACACATTTATTACCACAAGGAGCATCATGAGTACCTTGTAATGCCTTATTGTAGTACCTTGTAATGCCTTATGGCCTCATTAACACCCCTTCTGTCTTTGAATTTTTCATGGATAAGATTTTCAAAGACATGATAGACCCAATCGTTATCATATATATCATCTGAGAAAACAAATTGAATGCCAAGGAGAAAAAGTTGTTTTCATGAGTCTGTTGTCACTTTCCTATGGCACATCCTTAGCGCAGGTTGTGTGAATATGGAAGAACAGAAAATCAAGAGGAATGAGAATGGCCCGTGGCCAAAATATTGAAGGATCCACAATATTTCCTGGGGTTAGCTGATATAACCATTTTTTTCATGTTATTTCATAAAGAATTGTCAGTGGGGAACCCTGGATACCATGACTGCTTTGTTTGCTCATTGGATTACTTTATTTTTACTTTACTTTACTTTGACCATTAAGCTCTAACTATTTGATTCAGTTTGCTTGCATGATGATTTGAATTTGTTTGCCTGTTGGACTGCCTTCTGGTTATGAACTCTTGCTTGTTTTTTTGTATTTTACTGCTTTTTGCTTATTGGAATAAAAGTGTTTGCATTTAATACTCTAATATTGGTTCTAGTCATGTAACTGAATGGGGTGTGGTTATTAAAATGTCCAACACTGAACCATGGACCACACTTTAGCTATCCCTGCATTAGACATTGAGCTGTGAGTTTTGACCTCCACATAATTTTGTCCCAAGATTTCCCAGTCCCAGGAATTATAGAGTAACAATGTCACCGTCCAGCTGGTCAGGATAAAATGTGTAAGAATTACTTGCAACATTTTCACCAACTTGTATAAGAATTGCATGCAACATTTTCACCAACTTACAGATTTGCTTCCATGTCATTCCCACTTCAGGTATGTTCAGAGGAGTTTTTCCTTTTGCTTGATTCCCTAATACACTTGATTCAGCACAACAAGCTTGTTATGAGGTGAATGATTTGTCTTAGGTGTGCTAGAGGAGACATAGCACAGGAATGTGCATAGCGTGGGGTCACATGGCTGGATATGGGAATTCATGAAGAAGTGCTTAAGGATGTTTGATAAGTTGTGAGTGATCTGTGTGTCCCTTCTTTTGCAGGCCATACTTGGTTGGGTGGCTCCCACTCTCAAGTTTGCTTTTTTCTGAAGGTCACTCAGACTGTAAGAGAGTGAGACTGTTCAAGGAGAGAACACATTTTTCCTAAAAGCGGATGAACAAGTGACAATGACCTTGTAAGAGGTGAGGATAAAACATGCACAATGACATGAAAACACTGAAAAACAACTGCGATGTCCCTGGCCAGTGTCTGCTAGAGGCCACCATTAGGTGGACTATGGGGATGGTAAAATGACGGCACGTGTGTGGATGTTTCCCTGGCTCATCTGTAAAGGTTCCCAGCCGGCCAGGGATTAAGTAATAATGGTGATGGTGTTGGGATTCGTGTTTAGTGTGTGCACTATATGTAGAAAGAGAGATTGTGTTTCAGTTGGAGTTTGTCCCTTGGTGTATATCTGTCCTTTTGAGTTGGTATTTGCTAGTGTTTTGGCCCTTGTGCTTTTTTGTGTTTTGATTTGGAAAATAAAAGCTATCAAAGAAAGTTGAAAATCCGCAACTGCGCCTCCTCTATGGACGGGTTAGCACCCAACATGACAACAACCAGCTATTCATAACAAGTTATTCATAGGGCCTACGTGGAACATACATATTGTTTGGAATGTGGAACATACATATTGCCCACAAGACCAATATTAACTTCATTACAGATTTAGTTTCACTTGCCCTGGACCTTAAGTGGCAAAAGTAAGAACAATTTACCTGAGTAAAAATTTAATTAAACCAACTGTGATCTGAGTGTCAAAAGTGTTTGATTAATGTTGTTACCAGTATAAATCAGTGCAGAGGACTGGTTACCTTTGCCTGCATGAGGAGTGTTCATTTAGACAGCCGAGTTGTTGGAGCTCCATTAATTGTCTCAACTTTTCTTCGTCTACAGAAATAATGAGTGGTCAGAGTAATCTGGACATAAGGTCATTCTAATGAAGCTGTTTCACACTCTCAGCTCTCAGCTGTGTCCAGAGAGAGAGAGTGAGAAAGAGAGAGAGATGTCACATGCAATTCTAACATTCATTTAGCCAAACAGGAAACGGCCTAATGGCAGTCACAGTTCATCTCACAAACTTTATTATACAAGCTACTGCGAGCTCTTAGAGGAAATTGGCTGGTTGCTCTTTTTAATGGTGCTCTGATGACCCTCAACTGACTGAAAAATGTGACCTCACTCTTCATCTGAATTCCAGAAGGGTGACACAAATTTGCTTGTGGTGCCGAGTGTACGTGTCTGTTTGTGTGAGAGCTTTTGTGTCAGTTACATTGTGCAGGCAAGCACCTGGTGATTTACTGAACAACATTTTAATGCTTCTTCACTGAAAACCAAAATAGGCAGCAAAGCAATAGTTCAAAATTACATCATTTTCTTTCTTATGCCACATGTAAGTAACTTGTCTATACACATTTGGTGAAATTTGCTTCTTTATTTATTCACTGGAGCTACAATGTGACTGCAGTTACCAATTAGCATTCTCTAAACTGCAGGCCTAAGTCATCACACATTAACTATGTTGAGCCACAATGCAACATTCAACAGAGTGCAGGTTACAACAGACAGTGGACAATAGACAGACAATAAATAGACTGTAAGTGTGTACATTACTCCCAAATAGACTTGCTTATGTGGTTTCTGACACTGCATGATATACTATTGCCAAGTGGTGTAACATTTACAAACTGCTTGCGGTGCATTTTTTTGTCTAAAAGAGTGTATTGTTCTGTGTTGATTGACAGAGCAAGTGTACTTAATTGCATGGCTATGTTTCCAAGTCAAATTGTAGATTCTAATTCCTATTAAATAGGTGAAAGTTATGGTTCCAAGCAGGCCTCATTCAGTACAAAAGGTGTAAGAGATAAATGAAGAAAGGAAAAACGATCTGCAATTTATTGCAGTTATGAAGGATAGCTGGACTTCAAACAACACGGTCTGCACGTTACGTGACTGATACTGGAAAACTATACAATACTATAAGGTACTGTACTATACTATGGAATAGAATACTCTAGTATACTTTATTTTACTGTGGAATTGAATGGAAATGTCACCAATCCTGCTATAACTGATAATGCAAGTAACATTGTCAATGCAGTGTATATATCTGGATGTTCACCTCACACATTTAAAGTTGTTTTCCACACTAAAACACAACAGAAACTGAACTGTGGCTCAGAAACCAAGGCTTGAAACACACTGTGACCAATACGCCCATACTGTTTCTCATAAACATGGACAAACTATACATTGCAAAGCTAATACAGCAGTAGCAGCTACCCGGAAGCCTGAATTTCTGTCTGTACTTTTGTCAGTGACCTAACTTTAGAATTATCTATCCTTGGTTGAGAGATTGCATTTGTAGTTAGGGCAAACTATACATTGTTTAGTGTACTACAACTTGAAGCACTAATCATTTTCACGTTTAAGTTTTAATATGTTTCTTTTTGTAGCAAGTGTATATGTGCACGTGGCAGTTTTTCCTTTATATGGCCTCTCTCCATCTTTTCTTGGAAATGTACCTGCTACAATCCCACCTGCTGCTCTACAAGGAGCCAGAAAAAAAACACATGTCACCTGGCCAGAGAGAAACGCTCCTGGAGAAAACCCAGAGAACTGTCTGTGTTGGGGAGGGGGGACAGAAAAGATGGAAGAGGGACAGAGAGAGAGAAAAAGAGAGAGAGAGAGAGAGAGAGAGAGAGAGAGAGTTGGTAAGAGAAAGGGGGAGAAAGAAATAGAGTAGGACAGAGAGATAGGAGAGAGAGGAAAGAGAGAGAGGGGTAGAGATAGAGATAAAGAAAAAAAGGGTAAAGAAAGAGGGAAGGGGAACAGCCAGAGAAACTAAATAATCCAAAGTGTGTGTGTGTGTGTGTGTGTGTGTGTGTGTGTGTAGGGGGACATTTTTCTCCTGCGCCAGCAGACAGATGCACCCAGACAGAGAAGGAGGGGGACAGATGGAACATTTTGTGCAAAGAGAGAGACAGAGAGAGAGTGAGAAAGAAAGTGAAAGAGAGAGAGTGTAGAAGGGGCTCCCTTGGGAATCTCCTGGCTGGGGAGCATCACCATCGCACATACACACTGACTGTCTGCTTTTGCTAGACTGAGCTTCTGCTTTCTGTGTGCGTGGGGTGGATGGGTGGGGGGTTAGGGTACGCATGGACAGTCAATTAAGGTCATCTTTGCTCTGTATGTTTAGTCTGAAGGAAAATTTACTTTTCCTGATCTTCAGAAATGTCAGTATTTTGCATGAATTGGAGACACTGATTAGTGTTCAGCAATATTAGCCCTTTCATTTATTCTGTCACTTATCTGAACCACTTATCCTTACCCAGTGATCACTGGGTGGAAGGCAAAGAAACCTCCAGGTCACCAGTCCATCACAGGGTAGCACACAGACCTAGGTGCAGTTTAGCATCTCCAGTTTCCCTGACATGCATGTATTTGGACTGTGGAAGGAAACCTGAGGCCCTTCCTGGTATGAGATGACTGCACTAAACACTAGTTCTTTTTTAGTGACAGCAGTTTTGGAGAGGTGGAAGGGGACAGTCCATTTTATGCACAAATTATTCTACATTATTTTATATATATATATTTACACACTGTCAATGTTTTTTCTACTACACTATCAATCTATTTATCTGATCTAGATTTTGTGATAAATTCAACACTCTAATATTCACAAAGCATTCATCAATTATTCATTTTCTGTAACCGCTAATCCTTACTAGTGCTGCGGGAACCCAGAGTGTAGCCCGAGGTCAACGGCCGCGAGGCAGGGACTCCTCTTGGGTGGGGTGCCAGCCCACCACAAGGCACACACACCATTCACTCACACACAGAACAACACTGCATAAAATGTATTCACCAACATGATCAGTAGAGGGTGCTTCATTACTATATGTTTTTGTTTGATAATTTTAACCTGATATCGTCATAAGTATTGTGTACCAAACTATGTGTTTTGCAAACATTTTGAGTTATGAACTACCTGTTTGGGAGGAGGATCAAGCCTGAAGCTCTATGTTACTCTAATCAATTTTTTTCTATCCTATAAATTGATTTTCTCTAACATGTTTCTTGTGCTAAAGTTTTCACATCCCACCAAACTCTCCTCCCTCCTACAGTCATACAGTCTTCCATACTATTATCTGAGGGCCTTGTCTGAAGAAGTGAAATATTGTCTGAATGCAGAATGTTGAATGCAGAATTGCTTTAATACCAATATAATTTACATAAACACACTTCGTGAGAGTCTATTATATGGGTGGTGCTAGTTGCTGTAGGCTAGGAATGACCAATCGGACTAATTTAGATTTTGAAGTAAGAATTATATGCATATGTTATTATATTATTTATTTTTCTTTATTCCATGTGGTGTCTGTGCTCCCTGCAAAGCATTCAGATTAATAATAATAATAATAATAATAATAATAATAATAATAATAATAATAATAATAAAATACTGCAATTGAACATTTTCCTGTTGCCAGCACATATCTGTGTGATAACAGTTTTCTAAATCTGGAAATGAAAGACTGAATTGAATGTACTGCATATTGACATATTCCTTTTCAGCTGTACAGCTGTTTGTGTGTGTGTGTGTGTGAATAAGAAACAAAGTCCAGCAGTTCTTTCACCTTCAGTCTTTGAATATGGTGCTAGTAGGGCTGTTCTGCTAGTGAGTGTATGGACTGGCATGGATGGGTTGTTTTTCATTTGAAAGGAAGCATTTTTGACTTTGGCCAGACTATACTGTGTAAGCTCAAATAGTACTCACCAAGCTGTGACCAGTGCTGATTCAGGCTTAAACTCTAATCTCCATCTGTAACTTAAAGTTTAGCATTACCCATTCATACTACACTGGATAAAGCAAGGAAGGTCATGGGTATGTATTCCAGTGTGACGATTACAGTTATATAGTAGAGAAAATGCTAACATAATACAGTACAATAATTTATGATTGCCAGGGTCAGAAGTAGGATAGAGCTGGGACACATTCTAGTAACGTTAATTATCTGGCAAGTCAACTTTAATAGCCAGTATCTTTAACAGCCAGTCTTTATTTTAAACAGACTTACCAATACAAAACAGTGATGTCACATCTTTAGTTTGGCCCTGTGTTCACAGACACGCTCAAATTTCCTGCTATTGGAACGCACATAGAGCTTGGTGTGGCTGGGGGAGTTCCTGGGGACTTTCCAAAGTGCCTGTACACCTGTCTAGCCTTGTGGGGTCCTGACAATAGCACACTGCCTTGTCCTTTGGGGGCAATTAGAGCTAAGTCATTGAAGGTCAAGACCTGTCCACCAGTCTTGTCCCAGCTCCAGCAGTCACCCTCAAAGCACGTACCTTTAGTTTGGGGACAGCCTGAATTGTGATGCTGTTAGTCATGGTTCCCACAACAATGGCTGATTTTCACAGCCTGGAGGTTTCATCTTGCTTATCAAGCAAGAAGGGCTGGAGGTGGGCAGCTGGCCTTGCTTATGAAGTGCCTCTTAAGGAAGACCCTGGAGCATCAGATCGACGAGCCAGGAATCTGTACAATTTAATGAGGACTTTACTCTCCAGTCGGTTTCATAACAATGCCAAAAGATGGGGGGTAGGAGTTTGAGGGTGGACAACTGCTCTGGGCCTCATGGTGCAGGAAAATCTGAAGTGACTGAGCATTCTAAAACCTTTATCGGGCGCCTCATATAGAAATGGATTCAATTTTACATCATGACTCAGAAAGATCTAGTTTCTTAACAACATAACTGACCAGTTTGCTTCCATCAGCACTTCAAACTCAGTCCTAATGTTTGTTTATCTTCTTCTTTTTCATAATACATCTTAACCATGGTAACTACAGTCAAACAGATTCTGACAACACAATGTGTTCATTATTTACAACCTTAAAATCTGAAGGATCAGATGATTAAATTTAAACAAAATATGTCTTTTATTAAAATATGTATGTCACACAGCAAGAATATATGTAGTCTTATGTGGCCAGTGTCATTTCAGATGGGTAAACATGACAATAATTTGATCCAAGTTAATGAGTTAATGTCTATTGTTAGAAAACAAGGGCATTACATTCTAGTTATGCCATTGATTCTAGTGATTTTTTAATGAAGCAATAAGCCTCGTGCTCAGTGATTATATATGCCTCAGATAAAAAAATCCTACCTGTTGTGTACTCATGTGTAATGGTTTCCCGTTAACAGGAGAAAAAAACCCAGCTAGTGCTAGTTACAGTGACGCAACTTAATTTAATTTGATGCATTCTCAAAACTACTTCTGTTAATGATTTATATTTTAGCCTCATAGTAAAATTGTGCAATGGTATCTTTTAACCATTGAGGGGGATGCATCCTCTTATATTATGTTCCTGCAGTTATTGTGTTTCCATTGTTTTGCTACACCAAGTGCAGAACAGTACACAGAGCACCTGTGGCAAGCAACAATCATCTGTGACAATCAACAGGTCTCTAAAGCTGGGAGAGTTGAAGTCCCCGTTTGTATGTGTCAGGCGATGGGACGCAGATCAGACAGTTAAAGGTAAGTGTGTAAGTACGTGAGAGAACAGGCAGATTCTTCTGTTTGGGCTGAGGGGCCTGGTCCAGGTCTGGTTGTCAAAGTCTCTCCCACTTCGCTGCTACAGTAATAGTTAAGCAGACCAGGCCTGTATGTGTTAGATCCATAGACTGTGGTTAGACTGCTCAGAGGTAAGGCTCCAGGATCAGGTGTTACCTCGCCTAGACATGTAAATAAAATGACAGGATTTGCTGACAACAGCTCATGATGAATATGGATTGGAAGTTTGTTCTCTATCTATCTGTCTGTGTTTATCACTCGTCCTATGCTCTCTCTATCTCTACCATAGCAGACTGTGAATGTAAAGGAAAATGTTAACGATGCTTTGTGGAGTCCGATTCCCTTACCGCATCAAGTTCTTGTTTACACACCCCCATCCAGGCTGTGTGTGTGTGTGTGTGTGTGTGTGTGTGCGTGTGTGTATGTAACTGGGGGATCGGAACACATTTGCTGGCCAGTCAAGGCCAATAGAGAGGGCTGATAATATAACCCAGCTTAAGTCCGTTCCCCAGAGGAGCAGGGGTGCTGAGACCAGCAGAACACTCACAATTATACTGTCAGACACTGGCACCAGGCCAGAGTGCATACACACACACACACACACACACACTTCTTTCTGAGCACGTCCTATTATGATATGTAACGGGGTGGATTTACACAACGAATTTTACATACTTTATAAACTGTTTCGAAAAAAAAAAATAAAATGCAGCCACACAGGCCTCTTTTACCGAGCTTGCCAAAATGATTTTACAACTTCAAGTACTTTTACGTTTGACATCTCTGTACTAGTCAGTATGCACACAAGCAAACACATGTGTACTTTTACTCAAGTAGTATTTCACCAAGAACACACCTACCTAACCCTCAGTGACCAAAAAAACATAGTTCTGTGCCTTTTTAGTTTTAAATAAAGAAATAAGGAGTTTTTGATAAAGACATGTTCAGCCACATTTTGTTATTTCTGTAGATGAATCCTGTTTTTCGTTTTTTATTACAAAGGCCAGAAATTTGGAGGCTGATCCTCACACATTTAATCAACCTCTTATCAAAGTAATGATCAGATTTACAAACAGAGCTTGACAGAGGGTTGGTTACACTGACCAGTTGTTTTGGGAACAGGCAGATTTTATTACCTCTACTGCTCTCTAGTGGTCCTTTGAACAAGAAGGCATCAATATACACAGAAAGTTACAGGTTCTTCTGTCATTAAAGGACAACTTAATGATGGCACTATGGATTTGTATGCGTTCATTTTCATATGTTTCTAGTAATAACAGACCCTTTTTTAGTTTGGTAAACACTTTCTACACCGATCAGCCACAACATTAAAACCCCTGACAAATGAAGTAAAACATTGATTATCTTGTTACAACAGCACCTGTGAAGAGGTGGGATACATTAGACAGCAAGTGACTAGTCCTTTTTTGAAGCTGATGTGTTGGAAGTAACACATAAGGGTCTGAGTGAATTTGACAAGGGCCAAATTATCATGACTTGACGAGTGGGTCAGAACATCCCCAAAATGGCAGGTCTTGTGCTGTGTTTCCACTATGCAGGAAAAGTGGTCCAAGGAAGGACAACTGGTGATCCACCAACACGGATCATGAGTGCCCTGGGCTCAGTTATGCTGAAAACGTTCATGCTGGCTACGATAGAAAGGGAGTGGCTCTGTTTCGGCAGGATAATGCACCTTTCCACACTGTAAAAACAGCTCAGGAATGGTTTGAGGAACATGATGAAGAAGTCAAGGTGTTGGCCTCCAAAGTCCCCCAATCTCAGTCTGATCAAGCATCTATGGGACATGCCGGACAAACATATCAGATTCGTGGAGGCCCCACCTGGCAAATGTCTTGGTGCTAGATACCACAGCACAGCTTTAGAGGTCTTCAGAAGGCCATGCCCTGCATATTGTGGGGTAGTATCTCAGGAAGGGCATTTTAATTTGTTCTCTAATTGTATGAGGTGTGTTGGGAGCGGGAGAAACTAAAATGTGCTAGACAGTGGAATTCTTGGAGCATATATATATATATTTTTTTAATTGAAATTCAAGCGGTCTAATGTCTCATTGTTCATTCTGCAGAAAGCTTTTCCGACTATGCTGCAGAAGTTCCCATAAGTGTGCGGCACTTATAAGCTTTGCTTTCACTCTTCTGTCCATTTCATCCTAAAGCAGCTAGATAGGGTTTACGTCTGGAAACTTCTGGCCACTCCATGTTTTCCAGCTTACCATCTTGTTCTTTTTTCTAAGGTAGTTCTGGAAGAGCTTGGACTTATGTTTTGAGTCACTATCTTGCTGTAGGACGAACCCGACTAGGCACATACTAGAGGAACTGCATGGCGCTACAGAATTATTTCCCACTTCTGGGTAACCTTACCATTTTTAAACCTCTCGCAATTCGGCACTGTCGTTTGTACCATTTCATGAAATTTATTGGACTTGAAGTGTTTAAATTGCAATTAAAAAAGCTTGAAACACTGGGGGTGTTCTAAAACTTTTGACCGGTAGTGTATATATATATACATATATGTATGTATATATATATATATGTGTGTGTGCGTGTGTGTGAGTGTGTGTTTGTGTGTGTACATTTAGGACAGACTACCTACTTGCCAAAGTCTGCATTCCGCCCCGCTGCACACACACACTCACTCAGTTGTACAGGAAGTTGCTTGGCCGGACAGCAGTGGTTATAAAGCCAAAGTGTGCAATGTGTTTTGGATACGCACGATACAGTGAAATATCCACCAGCGATCCTCTGCACAATGAGACAACCACTCAGGAATGCTTCAGTCCAGCAGCCGTGTGTAAGCTGTCTCGGTTATAAATCAACATCATATTTCAGACTGTGGCTAATTAACTGACCAAAGAAATAGAACACAGAGTGACTTGTTACTGATTGTGAATTGAGTGGTATTCACTTTTGGCTTGACTTCATAATACATTTTTCTGTTGTTTTAAAAGCAGTTTAATCAGTTTATCAAATTGTCTGAACAGTTTTCATCATGCACTGCGTCAAATGTTTGGGAACACCTTTTGTTATTTCATCCAGTAATGTTTGATTTCACAATCACAATTACTTTTAAGAATAAATACATAATAGGTGTGTTAACATGAGATAGCTATTTGCTAATATTTTAGGTGTATTTAGCCTCAGCACACAGTATTTGTGTTCATCATGTGTGCTTGTTGCTATGAGGATTATTCCCAAATAATGATTTTCAAACTATTGGTAAAAGCACAAATTAAACACCTGAGACCTTTAACAAGATGAATAAAAAAAGAGATCAAACATTCAGCCTGTAGTTCTGATATTATTATGATATTCTGAACAAACGTTGAATTAAGAAAAATGATGACTCTGTTTATGTTGTTACATAATCTACTAATGCAGTGGTTCCCAAACTGGGTTAGGGTTAGCCTACGCTCCACTCGAGCACTGCTAGCAAAAACATGGACAAGTTTGTGCACCCAGCCAAG
>JBBPCY010058875.1:0-12602 GCA_037974405.1 Brachyalestes nurse
TTGGCTAATAATATGGCGACTTCTGTGCTTGGATTGGCTAATTTTATACAACACAGCAGATAACCAATCCTGGCGAAAGTAGCGTTGGACTACGAGCCAATCATGATCCAAAACCCAAAATCCAAATATTATATCGCACGAATCACACACTGATTTACGGGCAGTCTTGCGGGCCATAAAAAAAAATTCAAAAAGGCCGGATCTGGCAGTTGAATAGGCCTGTTCTAATTATGATTCTACAACTGTGTTAGGATCGGTAAGTGACTTTGGCTAGGGTGTGTTTCGACTAGCACCAAAATTCAGGTTAGGTCTCTGTCATAGGAAGGGATCTGTGTCGTAACTCGAGGACACTCTACTGGAAAAAACATGCATGAAACAAAACATTGTAAAACAACTTTCATTTCACAGAGCTGTGCTTCTTAATGACTAATTCAATTTAAAGCTAAGTTTTCAAAGTTACATACTGTTAGAAACAGTATATTTCCTACTTTTATTTCTTAAATTTATTTTTAACTTTGATTTGTTCTTATCAACACGTACCGCGCTAATACTACATGATATAACACAATGTAATATAACATAATATAATGGAAGATAATAAGCAGAATTACCCACCTTTAGTAGGGAGCAGGAAAAATGCTGCATGCAGGGGTCGAATGTGGAGGAAGACCAGGGTGATTCTCGCTTAAACAAAGACTTTGTACAAGTACATGTTTACATAGACACACAGTGCTGATAAATCTTTGTTAAGCTTTATGGTTGGGGATACCTGTATCATTATATGCCTTGTTCTAACAAATTTCCCACTTGTGGGACTAAAAGGTTTATCTTATCGTGTTCTAATATTCTGTAAATTAATCTCTGTTTGACTGTGCAGTTATGCAACGACCACCAAGATTTAACATTTACACAGCTTCTTTCTAAAGTATAATATTTGACATGATATTCATCATGGTGTCGAGGAGAGAACACTTGCTCATTTTATTCACATCTATAGTCCTCAGTCTAATTCAGTGTCAAGTGTTTGTGCTCCATTTGTACATAGAGAACGCCCAACACAGCACACAAAGCCCCAAGCAAAGCACACATTCAGGCCAAAGAGGGAGACAAAGCATCAAAGAGTGTTCTCCACATCCCTCATAGCGCAGTTCTCAGAAAACCGCTGTTAACTTTATAACCCCAGATACAACCTTACTATGTTGCAGCCATGCCACGTGGACGTACAGAGAGTCCGCTATCAGAGGCAGAGGGGTATAAGTAGGACAGAAGAGTGTGTGAGAGATTCAGACTTGTCTGTTGACTGCTATGATGGCACTTCTGCTGGTTTCCGCTCTGTGCTTCAGCACACTTCTGTCCACTCTGGTGCTGGGCCTGCCCATGCAAACAGGTCAGTGGAAAACAATGGGCCATTCGGCTCACCATATGAAAATGTAGCATTTGTGGGAAGGAGAAAGGTTTTCAGTTTGATGGTACTGTCTTCTGTTTCATGTCATGTTTTTGCACTGTGCAAATGTGTAGGAGTGTGTGTGTGTTCGAATGGGAGTTGCCCCTGTGATCAGAAGGTTGTGGGTTCAAATCCCAGGACTGCTAGTGGCACCACAGAGATACCAGTGAGCAAGGAACCGTCCCCACACACTCCCCGGACGCTGTGTTACTGACTGCTCGCTGCTTCACATGGTGAATGGGTTAAATACAGGGGAAGAAATTCACATTCTGTGTTGTGGTGTGTTCATGCAGGACTACAAGGGGTTACCTTACTTTAATTTTTAATTTATTAACCCTTATAGTCATGCATGAACACAGCACAGCACAATGTGAAATTCTCTGCATTTACCCCTTCACCAAGTGAAGCAGTGGTGTGCAGCCAATGAGGGGAGCAGTGTGTGGGGACGGTCCCTTACTCTGTGGTGACACTAGCAGTTGGGATTCAAACCCACAACATTGTTATTGCTTGGCCATCCAAGAACAGAATGAATCTGTATGCCACTGCAACTTTGTTGTCCTTTACTGTATGAGCACCAGTCGTTATATAATCCTAAACTCTCCACTCTTTCTTCTGAAACAGAGGACCTGAAGGCAGTGCCTATCAGAATCACAGTGAAGGATGAATTCAGCACCGCATCACCCTCCTACCACGCCTCTATACTGGAGGGAGGGGTGCTGTACGGGGCATTAAAGAGACTGGAAGACAGCAACAATGGATTCAAGTAGGACATACACATACCCACAGACACACATGCAATACTGTTTCACACTGTGAGATTCTGACAGTTTCTACAAAGCTAAACCACCACTCTTACACCAATATTAGGACTCCAAGCATCATATGTTGTTTTAGAGCACAGCTGCACAGTTTATAAGATCACTATTTTGCACAAAAAATGTAGGGGAATTAGGTAGAGTGGGTTTGATTTTCTCTCCAGATCGAATAATGCGGTCAGATCAGATCTCAGCAACATTACTAAATATCTATAGTCTCATTCTTTCTGAAATTTTACCTGGAATACTGCATTCCTGGGATTTAATTGTTATTTTTTTTGGGTAAGTTGGTCTATCTTTTGTCACTGTTGCCAAAAATGAGTATTTTACCTCAAGCGTGGGAAAGCGAATGTACCACATCATTAACGTACATAGAACTGCAAATCCTATGGAATTTCTGCAAATGTTACACAAAAAAGCATCGTGATAGCGGAGATATTTAGATAAACAAAGACATAGCTTCTGCACTGAATGCTGTTATATAATGATCTGAACAGCTGCGGCATGTTCATGATTCAAAAGTGCATGAGATGACTGGGATATTGCATGCTATACATTTTTTAGTGTGTCTTTGTCTGAGCACATTCACAACTGCTGTCCTTTGATACTAGAATACCAGGGGTCTACTGCCTGTCCTGATAGAAAAAGAAATTGGAGAAACAAAAGACGAGATTTCTATTAATAAAAGTGAAAAACCATGAAGCCATGATGGAAAAGACAAAACAACACAAAATGAATGATTATTACATTATTGCTATTAAAATTTATATTCAGAACATAAAAAGTTAGGTCTAGAGTGTTATGAATATAATCTTTGTTTGAATTCATGTTTGAGTTGCAATTACATTACATCACATTACATTCATTTGGCAGAAGCTTTTATTCAAAGAGACTTTCAATTAGGGATGTCACGATTATAGATTTTGATGGTGTGATTATCATCTGGGAAATAATCACAGTTTCACGATTATTTCGCATGTTTTAATTTCACAATGTAAACAATCACATTATTTAGTGGTTTTTGCCTTTTATTTACTACTGTCTTTAAAAAAGACACAAAAACCAGTGCATACATGGAATATGAACATACTGCCTTTTGAAACATAAATGATATTGTAAACAGTGATGCATCATAGTGAATTTAGAATTAAATTTAAGCCTTCATATTAGCTAATTTCCCTGACACGTTTATATTTAATTCCCCCAACTCATGAAATAACTTGCTGCTAACTTGAGGGAACCCTCAATTTTCAGGACAGTGTGAGAACCAGAGGAGAGTTCCAGAGAAGGGCTAAAATCTTTATATAAGATTAGTGCATGAGGAGAGGAGATACTCCCTGAACAGATCAATCTTCAGGAGGTTTTAGAAGCTAGAGAGTTGTCGCTTATCATTTCAGTTCTGCACGTGTGACTCTCCTGTAGGTTCACGGTGACGCTGGACCCCAACTTCGGCCTGTTTTTGGAGAGTGTGAATGGAGTGGCGGGCTCAGAGGCTAAACACACCTACTGGCAGATTCTCTCTGAGCACGATGGCACGGTCACCCCGCTGGATGTGGGTAAGGATTGCATTGCACACTGAAGATGATGAGATTACAAAGTACTTATCTTCATATCACATCATGTCACTTCTTTAAAATGCACATGCAGCAAAAAACACATCCATGTTACACTTGTTCTCAGAGTTTCTGTATTTTAATGAAATTTGATAAAATTTTGCACCACTGCTGATCTTTTGCCCATATAAAGCGCACAAATACATTCCAGCATTGTTGCTTTCCATCTGACTGCTGATGCCTCATTTGCACAATTTTTTGGATGTCAAGAAATGACCTTGTACCTAGGGATGTCACGATTAACCGCTTTCACAATTAACTGCGGTTTAAAATGGCAGGGTTAATTAATCGTAAAGGCTCCTCAACACCGTGTTTCCGTTGGCACTCTTAAAAATGTAGATTATGACAGTGCTATCAACAGATTGGCGGGACTCGACCAGAACGAAAATGTTTTACCAGCAGGGCATTTGTGCTAGAAACCCGCAGACAGTACAATCAGCAAATGATGAATATGACGAACGTGAATATGCTCACATTTTTGCACTTTAATATAAACTGATAGAACTGAAGTAAGCACTCCAGACAGAGTATCCATTTGTTTATATATCATTTATGTACTGTATTATTTGTTTTTGGATTTGTGTCTTTAAAAAAAAAGATTTGTGTCTTTAAAATAAAAGGTGAAAGAATGGGATTGTCTACATTGGGAAATTAATACATGCAAAATAATTGTGATAATCGTGAAATCGTGATTATTTCCCAGATGATAATCGGGCCATCAAAATCTATAATCGTTACACCCCTACATGTACTCAGTTGCACATTTTTTCCTTCTAGTTTAGAGTTTATATTGGTAGTTTACTTATACATGTTTACTCTTCGTACTCTAAAATCTAGAGCCACGCCAACTCGTCTCACTATACATGTGTAGCTGAGGTGACCATAACTTTCAATTGGACTTTGAAGTCACTCTGAATGAAAAAAGTCTGGCTGTAAATGCAATGGCAATAATCAACACTAATGTAAAAGCATTGAATATAATTCTGATTAAGAAAATCTTTAAATCTGTGTGTTTTTTGCAGGAGTCGGCTGCTATCAACCCAGAAGGGATGAACACATCATCCTGAAGTACACCACATGGTCCAAATAGTAAAATGCCTGACTTATGACTCAAAAGAGATGTTCAAATCCATACAGCTTTCTTCAAACTCAAATCATATCATTTGGTCATTTCTGTTATCTCGCTAGAACAAATAAAAAAAATCTTCAGCAGGTCTAAATAGACAGATTCAATCCTAATCACAAATCAACAACTCAGGGGAAAACGTCCTGGCCACTTTATTAGAAACACCTCGTGGGTACACCCTGCTTACATACACAATAGCTCATCTACTGATGCACAATTTGTCATTAAGTCATGAAGTGATCCACAAAAACCAGAGAGCCACAAAACAGCTGATTTTTAGATACACAATATAATATCTGGTCAGTGGGGATCCTATAGTGCAGCGCTCCCCAACCTTTTTTGCGCCTTGGACCAGTTTCATGTAATATTTTCACGGACCGATATAGATACAACTAAAAACAAAGTGTGTTTTTGTGCTTGTGGGCACTAAATGTATTACGTGACCGAGACAAGCATTTTTTTTTTTCAAAATAAAAGATCCTTCAGACTCTGATAATGAATTAAATATTTTTATTCTGTCTTTCTGTGCGCCACGGTACCAAATAACTCACGGACCGATACCGCCCCGCCCCGCGGCCCAGTGGTTGGGGACCTCTGCTATAGTGGATTTATTGGATGATAGATTAGACATAGATAACTGTAAACAAGTCAGTAACTGTAAACCTGCAAAGTGTGTCTTATGGTAGGTGCTTTTAATAAACTGGCCGCTCTGTGTATAAGGAAAAACTGAAATAACCAGCAGTACCTCTCCGCAATGCAGAGACAGTCTCCTGTTATGGGAGGATAACAAGATTAAGTGTGCAGGTCCATACTGAGCTCAGACTAGAGCCGATTGTCCAGGTCAGTAGCTTTAATCCATGAAAGCAGAGGAGGGGCCATCACTTAACCTTTGAAAAATCAGTACAGACTGAAAGTGGATCAGAATGGCTGGATTTGGTAAGTGGCTGGTCAAAAAGATCTGAGTTTCCATGTATAAACAAATTGAGAGACTGTCCAAAAAACACGTTTTCCCTCATGTCTTATGTTGTAGCCTCAGTTGAATAAATGTCCTTCACTTCTTGGTAAATAAATCCAGTGTGAGTTGTGCCTTTCAGTCTCTTTTTTGATGACTATAAAAAGAACAGAGTGCATTGTGTAAAAATGAATTTTCTTGTGGGAATATGATTGACCATGCAAACAGAACAATCCTGGAAAGAGCTGCATTTGTACGGGTGTGACTGTCCCACACAGGACAAGGTCCAAATCAAGGTGGAGGACGAGGAGAAAAATCCTCTACCCTGCTGATGCTGAAACACAAAATATTTCAATATGAGATGTTTTCATTTGATCAGACTGTAAAATAGACCAGTGCTGTCCAGTTCCCTTTATCTAATACATTTTTTGGGATTCTGAACAATGTATAATAAGGTATATGATTCTGATCCTTTTTACAATTTCTATGTGATTAATAATTATATGTGAATAATGCGTTATTATGGTCTTAGTACAATATTTACTTAACGCTGACAATTATTTCATCATGAGTTAATGTAGGTTTTTTAACAATCCTTTTTTTTTTTTTTTAAAGTTGGCTCATGGGGCTCCTGAGTGCGCGCAGCTCTATGTCTCGGCTGGTTTTTGCGGGGTTCAGGGGTCCCATTACTTTTGTGACACTGCATTCAGATACATAGACTTCAATATGGTTCCCCTTTGCAGCTGCTATAGTGCTCTGGAACTTGTTTTTCTATAACAAACCAGATAAAACCAGATAAAATAGCTTTGGTTTTATATTTGATTTGATTACATTAATGTTAAGTTGAGATTTACAGAAATATTTGGACTGTGTAACTGTGTTAAAGGGAACACTGCTGTTAAAAAGCCCCTTATTGGTTTAAAGTTTTTGCAAATCAAATGTTATTGCACTTTTGTTTATATATCAGTACTTTAAAAATAAAAGTGAGCAATACACTACTTTTGAATTAATTACTTAATTTTGCATATTACAATGCGATTAATCGTGATTAAAAATTTCAATGTTGCCCAGCATTAGTTATGAAATTTTCTGCCTGATTGACCATGGCTGAGATGGGGGTGTGGAATTTTGAAATCACGTTAAATAAATCATGGAGAGTCTCACCACAGGGGATGAAGCAGTCACACTCGCAGTAAGCGCAGCGTGTAAACCACATCTTCCAGCCCACTTCTTTAGTCCGGCAGTTGTCGACGAGGCTGCAGCCTTGACTCGGGGAGCCAGAGCCTGCGGAGTTCTTCGACGGGCAGGTGGAGGTACACGCTCCATCAATTTCCTTTTCACTGACCTCCACCCGACCCCGCCGGCACACTCCTGACACAAGCGGGGAACAGAAGAAGAAACAATGAATGAGACATAAACACTAAAAAAGTAAGGTATCAAATAATAATCATATTACTTTGACTCTCGCTTGTTGCTATCAAAAATAATAAACGAAACATCTGTGTGCATCCAGTCAGAGTAAAGTGGGCAGGGATGGCCAGAGCTGAGGCTGTGCATACATGTACGCAAAATACTGGAATATTTTTCTGATGTTGCTTCAAATTACTTTGTTTGTCTGATGGAACAGTACTCACTGAGGCAGGATGGCTTTGGGGTCCATTTCCCGTTGGATTGGCAGGCCCGTCCTGGGTCCCCCACCAGCACAAAGCCTGGCCTGCATTCATATCGTACCACGGAGCCTACCCACCAGTCATTACCATACACCACCCCGTTAAAGTCTACATCCGGTGGGCCACAGTTAACTAGAACACATCACAAAAGGATGGGAAACTGAAACATAAAGAGTTGGAGCACACACAGTATATTAAACAACATAGATTATAGGTTAGCACTGCAGGTACAGTTGCTACATACTGCAGAGTGTCCTATCAGTGCTTAGTGTTGCATTATATATATATATATGATAGATAGATAGATAGATATATAGATAGATAGATACTTTATTCATCACAGAGGGAAATTCACATATTCCAGCAGTGTATACAAAAGCAAGCTTAGATTAAAAGGCATATTGTTAAGTAAGATTAACTAAGTAAGCAGACACGTACACACACAGACAAGCAGACATAGTACGCACCTTTTAGACAAAAGTTATAGGTGATACTTGGAAGGTAATGCTTGTGCGGTGATACTTGGAAGGTAATGCTTGTGCGGTAAAACTTGGAAGGTAATGCTTCCATGTTTTCCTTCAACTTCTAACATAACAACTTCTGACATAAGCTCACATTACCTTGACATTATAGTCTGTCAATAGGTGGCACAAAATCGTACATGCTTCTTTGACCCAAAAGCATAGAGGTAAGTTATGAGGCTTTGTTACAAGTTATGAGGCTTTTTTTATTCTTAAAGGCCCCAATTCATAGAAAAACAATTGTCTTCAGATGTTTAATAAAAAAGTTTGATGTGGCAGGTAAAACACCTTTTGCTCCCTGGGCCATACGTTCATATCTGGAGACAGGAAGTTTTGAATTCATTGTTTTTGTGAGGTCACAAAAAGATTTATTCAGCCTCCAGGGTTTAGCCCCAGCCATTCATGCTGAAGTGATACATTTAGAGCTATGAGTGTTTCAGCCCAAAATGCACAAAACAAGGCATCCAGGAAGAGAGCAGGACATTCACATATATTCACGACATTCTATTCAATGAAGAAAGGTTGAAAATGCAGTAATGCAAAACGGAATTTGGACTGTTTATGGAATATAAAACCATAGGAGTATAGAACACAGAAAAACTAAATATAGGTAAATTGTAAGACATGGCCTCAAACATTTTTGCATCAACATTATCAGGCTGGGTGTTTAGATAAGCATGTTTATTTTTGCCACAGTATCATAGTAAGCATTGTGATAATATACTTGGCTTCAGTATTAAGATTTTAGTACCAGAGCATATTGCAAACTGCACTGCAAAGCGAATCCAATAAGGTCTAATATGATAATGTCAGTAATACATACCCCTGCAGAGAGACTTGTAGCCCACCCAGCAGCAGTTCGAATCCCCACAGCTGTCCTTCTTCAGCTCCCTGTGACGCCCCCTGCAGCCTCCAAAACACAATGGCGCCGTCCCAGACCAGTATGTGTCTGCTTGCTCTTCCTCCTGCTCCACCTCCAGCAGACCTAACCCACATTATTAATCCCCATCAAATAAATTCAAACATGTGAACGATGGACACTATCAGTACAAGTTGGTTTGTTCTAATACAGAGGGTTGTATACTAGACCTGACATGAAACAATTCCATGTAAAACGGCCATGTCCATGTTAAGTATAGCTTGAGGAGATACTTAAAGAAATACTCCAGCACAACCTTTCCCAAAGTGTGGCCACGACCACTGGTGGGCTGTGAGTGAACCACAGGTTTCTTTGATCCAGATTGGTGCTTGTATTGAAAGATACGCAAGTGTTGGCCCTAATGAATGTTCAAATGATATTTTCTGTCAGCTATTAATATGGAGTTGATACTAAATTTTAGACATAAAGATTTTATTATACAATGTCAAACAGCCAGGAGATGCGCTAACAGTTCATTATTTGCACTTAATTTCTTACATTTGTTGCCTTACGAATTCTGAGCATCTGGATGGATTATTAACTTGCACTGGCTTGGCAGAGGCCCACATTCAATAGTTTTGTTCATGAAATGAAAATATATAGGGAAATATTTCACCTTAGTTTCATTGTCAGGTCCAGGCCAGCAGCTGTGGTATCATTTGTATGTGTGGGACTTTTAAGTTGAAAGTGTTCAGTGTCTTGTCCTTTGTATTAGTCACAGATATTATGTTCAGATTACATGATTATTATGTTAGCTCATTGGTTCTTGTATTTGTCTTGTATGTGTTTGAAGGGCTTTGGTTGATGTTTATGTTGTCAGTCAACCCTCAATCTACCCGTTCCTTGTGTGTCTTCTGTTTAGAACGCCTTTTGTTTTAGGCCCTCGTGCCTCTTTGTTTTGTGTATGTTTGAGTTTGTTTATGTGTATTTGTGTTTGTTCATTTGTATCATTTGGTCTGTTACCAGAAGAGATCATTTCTAAGCTTTACCCGGATATTTGTTAAAAAAAAAAAAAGAAGTTTTTTACTCAAAGTTGTTTACTCAAAACAAACATTCTACAATTCCACAAATAAACATTTATGCGTACCCATTTGCAGAACACTTACATGAGGGAGGGTTAGGGGAAGATATGAATTGAGACGCATTTGTTTGTCTTATTTACACGCATTATGTCTTTTGACTTTGTACTAAATATGTCACGGTTTGTATTCATAAGCATAAACAAAGATAAAACTGAATTGGTAAAAAAGTATTTGGACTCTACATAAAAATATAAATACCTGTAATATATTGAAGTGCTCCAAATACAAAACATATACAAGCTCTTATGCAAATTGCACCTGTCCTTACTATAAAAGATGTTGCATTGACTGGGAAGATTTTATGCAAAAAAAACATGGTGAAATCATGGTGAAGGTGAAGGAGATTCTGAGTTCTTATTTTTAAACATAGCTCAGATGGAAAAAGGTACAAAGTCCTAACAAGGTTCTAAAACCTCCCTGGCAGGACAACAGTTTTGATAATACTCAACTTGGAAGCTCATGGAAACTAATTTATTCCCACACCGATGCACCAGTCAGGATAAGACAACTCACTCTCAAATCCTGCATTATTCCTGTATTTATTTATTTTCCCTGAGGCTCACTAACATATCTGTGTGAGTTTATGTAGCAAAAACATGTAATTATTCAATTTTACAGCCACTATGCATTAATAAACATGCTTCTTGTTGTTACTGTGCCTTTACAACTGACTGTCTTTAAAACAGACAACCTCTGTTCTGACTGGCTGTTGAGTATTATGCCTCATTCAAAAAGAAGCAAAGATTGAAATATTCCTCATACCTTCAGCATGAATGGGCAGGGAAATCAAAAAAGCTGTTTTGCACCTTAATGCCAATGTATGGACTGCAGGATTACATGTAGCCACTTAGAACAGCTATCAAAAGTCCTACCAAAAGTCAAGGGAAATGAGGTTTTCCATGACAGGTTTGGACACACCTTCTTATTCAACAATGTCCAATTTTTATTATTGGCTACATTGTAGATTCATATTGAAAACATCACCAATTGCTCTGATAACAGCTTTGCAGACTCTTGGCATTTTTTCAGTCAGGCTCATGAGGAATCGACCTGGATTGGTATTTAATTAACAGCTGTTATTCAGCAAGAGTTCATTAGTGGAATTTCTTGCCTTCTTAATGTGTTTGGGATCATCAGTTGTGATGGTGGGTTGGTACACAGTAAGTGATCCTATTCCACTACGGTTCTACTCCACATTATGGCAAGAACCACTTAACTAAGCAAAAAGAAACAACAGTCCATCATCACCTTATTCCAAAACATATTCTGGTTTGTTTAACTCTTTTTTTGTTTACTGCATAATTCCATGCGTTCGTTCATCATTCGGTTTGTTTTCAACATTAATCTACAATGTAGAAAATAATACAAACAAAGAAAAACATTGAATGAGAAGGTGGATCCAACGTTTACTTCCAACTCATACAGCCCATGTACTGAAACTAAGCTGTAAAATTAGCTGGATTTACTGTTTTTGTGAGTGACCGACCGAAGCATTTACTCCTCCCACTCAAGAAGGTTTAAGGAGTGCGGACTGCTTTGGACCAAACTACACAGCAGCCAATCAGAAAAAAGAACCAATTTACACAGATCAGACTAAAAGGCACAGCCGTTTTAATTCTAAGGGATAAAGTCGAATGGTGGAATGGAACAATGGAAAAAGGTTCATGTAAAAAGTAATTATAAGTGTAATTATAATTATAAGAAATTAAAAGTAATTTACTACATAAAGCCACATAAATGTTAGAAGCTGACCCCAGGAATTATATATATATTCCCTCCCCTAACACACACAGTCCATCTCACAAAGGGCTGCATGATGAAGTGAAAAGCTGAATCGAGTATGTTAAAGGATTACGAAATACTAAATACACATTCTTACCACTTCCTTGGTCTTCCTCCGTTGTTGTAGTTGCCTCTGTTGTTGTTGCTGTTGTTGTTGTTGTTGTTTCAGTAACCTGAGTGGACATCCCATAAGAGGACCCCAGAAACAGCCAAAACAGAGCCCAAAATCTCATTTTCTTAAAGAAGGCGTGAATGATAATCAGTGACAAAGTGAACCCACCCTTCCACACAGCACTTTTTTTGTCAGCTTCTTTTTAGCTCTTTGTTTCATCCATTCTCACTATGTATTTAACAACACAACCTAAACACGACAGGACATTGATGAGAAAACGCTGCTGTGCTCTAATGGCTGCTGCCTGCTCTGTTCCTCAGCCTGCTGAGTGAGAGTGAGGGAGAGAGGCTTTGTCTATCCTAATCTATGTGAGTGGACTAATCTTTGTCAGGCTGCACGACACAAAGATCAGACAGTACTTGAGGTGCACGTCGGACTAATGACTGTTGTGGCCACACGTGCAAAATGTACCACGAAACAGAAACTCATCTGACCTATAAATTGGCAGGCAAGTCAAAAGGACAACCAAAGCATGAAAAGGACAGATAAAGGGTAGAGTGGATTAT
>JBBPCY010058886.1:0-12602 GCA_037974405.1 Brachyalestes nurse
ATAAGAAGTCAGGATAGGACACAGAGGTCAAAGTAGACAGAGAAAGTGTGGTAATGCAAATGAGATGCATATGAGTGTGTGTATATGTGTGTACTATTTGTGTTTGTGTGTGTGTGTGTGTGTGTGTGTCTGTGAGTGTGTGTGTGGAGCGGTCTCTGAGAGCTGTATTTTTGGAAGAGAAGGAGGAGGGAGTGTATTTTTAGTTTTCAGACTGCTCCCTTGTTGCAGGACGCTATGCCCTACTTACACACACACACACACACACAGAAATGCACTCTTTCAGTTTTTATCTGCAATACACTTATTTTCTCACACACTTCACAAGAGAGGCTCTCTCTGATGACCTGTGTGTTTGCAGGGCGCAGCCACATGATCCTTTATCCAGTTGTACCAGCTGCTGGAGAACCAGCAGGACGTATCTGACTGTTCCTGAGGACAGTTCCCCGCCTCAGGGTCATAAATATCAGCAGTCAGTTCTGCTACTGATATAACATCTCGGATTACACCTGCAGACCGGCAGATGACCCCATATCCAAGCCCTTTATCCCTGCATGCAGGCCGGTCTTCACTCCTGTAGAATCACAATTACTCAACTGCACCTTTTAGAGATGTATATCAAGTATTATCATGAATAACAAAAATATTCAAGAGTAATAAACAAAATAATGATACTAATAATAATAGCAATTTTTAATCATGATGAATTATTTATTATTTATATACACACAAATACATGTTCTGCTCTTATTTATGCTTTATGTTTTAGAATAAAATTTAATCCGCTGCCCTGACAGCAGAGCACCCGCATGCCTTCCTTTATTCGACAAAAATAATCAAAGCCAAAAGCGCATGAGCCAGCAAGCAGTCCGGAGGAGCAGGGGATTATCCTGAATAGGTTTGTGTGGGTTTGGGGGTTTGTGTGAGTTTGTATAGGTCTTGTAGGGGTTTTGGGAGTTTGGGTTTTTTTAGGGGGGGGCTTCAGGTGTTGGGAGGTTTGTAGGATTTTGTGTGGGTCTATGGATTTTTGGTGGGTTTGGGAGGTTTCTAGGGGTTTTGGGGTGTTTGTGGGGGTTGGGGCTTTGTGGGGATTTGGGGAAGTTCATTGGGGTTTGTGTGGTTTCTGATGGATTTGTGTGGGATTGTAGAGGTTTGTGGTGGGTTATAGCAGTTTGTGGGGGTTGTGTGGAGGTTTGCTGTACTGTAGGGTATCATGGTTCCACTTCCCTCGTTACTGGAGGAGTATGCCTGTGTGGGTTTCAGTCAAATGTTCTGTCTCTTTAAAATACTTTGCCGGCGGTGGATCATGGTTACAATGCTGTGCACATTTTATTTTAAGGGACTGCTGATTGCCCAGATTTTTTTAAAGAAATTCTCTTACAGTTTTATCAGTAGATCAGTGTGTTTGCACCCACAGGAGTTCAGACACGGACAAAGACTTCTGAGTGATTGTAGACATATATACTCAGCATAAGGCTATGCTGCTAACTAAGTTACCCATCTACCAAGCTGTGTGTGTGAGAGAGAGAGAGAGATTCCTTGAGTGTTTCTGTATGTCTAGTATGAACAGATCAGTGACAACACAGGTTGTATGTTCTCAGAATAAAGCAGTTCAGCAGGGAATCATCCGTCTCCTCACAGGTGTTTACCTGCTCCAGTATAGCGTTGATGCGTTCCACCTCACAGTCGATCAGAAAGCGCTTCTCCTGCCTGCGGTCCATTTCTTCTATGATCCTGCGGAACTCCAGAGGGTCCACGATGTTCCCCACAGAGCGAGCAGTAACCTGCCAGTTATTTGCCACCGCAGACTCCATTATTGCCTGCAGCATGGAGAACCCTTTAGGAGAGAGAGGTGGACAAATGATTTAAAGCACAAAGGATCAATAACTAAAATAAGACCAGATGACATAGCCTAGCATTCAGAATATTCCAAATATTCAGCAGGACTGGTTCTCAAAGGAGAGTCCATGATGTACAGCCAGGGGTGCTTGGTTTTATGCGGGGTTTTTTTAATGATGTGACATGAGTAGGAACATTACATCAAAATACAAAATCACATTATTCTGTCCAAAGTTTATTTCTCTACACTCAATAAACAAGACAATTAGTGACATTTCAGAACCACCAGCACTCCCGTGGTAGTTCGTGAAAGTCCTGCAGGTAGGTCATTCATAATAAACAAAGTTTTAACTTTTAAATTAAAAAGTTTTTAAATATTTTTAACATAAAATATTTAGGATTAAATATTTATATTTATAAAAGTCATAAAACAGCGCTATGCATTTTTCTTCATTTATTTGACTGCATTTTGATCCAGAACATATCATTATTGCTACTGGAAAATCATTATTGCTACTGGTTTTTCTGAGTTGGCACAAACAAAAGAAGTGTCATGTTAAAAAGATCAATCACCAAATGCTCAGAACATCATAAACAACCAATAAATATCATCATATGGCCCAAGACACACACACTGAATCATCTGCTGATTTTAAAAGAAAATGAGAGGGAGAAAGAGAGAGGAAGACAGAAATGCAGAGCGAGAAAGAGAAAAAGAGAGGGACAGGGGGAAAGAGACAGGGGATGAGGAAAGAGAGAGAGAGAGAGAGAGAGAGAGAGGAACAGGGAGACAGGGAGAGTGAGACAGAGAGAGAGATTGCTATTGATTGTGCTGGTGTTTGCAGGTGTAGTAAATATCTTATGAGTTGATAATTAAAGTTTCAATTGTATGTGTGTGTGAGTGTGAGAGTGTGTGTGTGTTTGTGTGTGTGTGTGTGCATGAGCGTGAATTAGTGTGATTGTGTGTATGTGTGTGTGTGCGCGTGTGTGTGTGTATCTGTGGTAAACTGATCTGAGTGGTAAAAGATTTATTAAAGAGATGAAAAGATTGATGGAGGGATTCTGGTTATCCTCTGTGCTACAGTTACTTCAGTTACTAATGTATCACACACATACACACACACACACACACACACACACACACACACACACACTTTATTGACAAAATAGGAAGTACAATGTTCAAAATGATACAAACTCTGGTAACAATCGCGGCGCTGATCGAAGGCTTTAGGCCCCTGGAGATTCTGCGCTGTAAGATTGTTTATCTGATCAGTCAGTGATTCTGGACACCCCTACTCCTCCTCCTTCAGCAGCCTTTCCTCCGGTTTCAGAGAGGACTGCTCTGACGCTCTAATCCTTGCTATCATGTGGAAACAAAGACGCACTTGCAGGAGTGATTCTCTGAATTCATTTAGAAAGGAGGGAAAACTAGAGCAAAGAGACACTTTTTTGACTCTGGCTCAAACAAAAGCCAAACCAAACCATTTCAGTCGCTTGAACAGGGAGCCTCTGGGTGTGCAAACATAGTTGCGGCATGACCACATACTTGATCCTCTAGCAGAGACGTAATTGTGAGTCAGGTGTATGTTAATCAGAACCAAATCAGATGCAACACCAGGGGTGTGAAGTGCCCAGGCTCAGTATTCTGGAGATCAGGAGGGGCAGGGGTGTGACGTGGGAGATACGGCCTGAAATTAATGCACTATTTCTACAGAAAAAACATCCCAACAGCATGAACTCCTTGTTCAAAGGCATAGACTGTTGGTCCAACGGCATGGCCTACTGGTTCAAAGGCAATGACGCTTGGTCCAAAAGTATGAACAACTGGTCCAAAGGCATGGACTAACTGGTCCAAAAGCATGAACTACTGGTTCAAAGGCATGGACTACTGGTCCAAAAGCATGGACTACTGGTCCAAAAGCATGGACTACTGGTCCAAAGACAGGGACTGCTGGTCCAAAGGTATGGACTACTGGTCCAAGAGCATGGACTACTGGTCCAAAGGTACGGATTACTGGGCCAAAGGCATGAACTTCTTTTCCAAGAGCATGGACTACTGGTCCAAAGGTATGGACTACTGGTCCAAAGGTATGGACTACTGGTCCATAAGCATGGACTACTGGTCCAAAGGTATGGACTACTGGTCCAAAGGTATGGACTACTGGTCCAAAGGTATGGACTACTGGGCCAAAGGCATGGACTTCTGGTCCAAGAGCATGGACTACTGGTCCAAAGGCAGGGACTACTGGTCTAAAGGCATGGACTACTGGTCCAAAGGGATGGACTACTGGTCTAAATGCATGGACTACTGGTCCAAAGGCATGGACTACCGGTCTGAAAGTACTTTTATTTTTTATTTACAGAGTCTGTGTGATGTCCAGTTGAGTCCTTGTGGGAATAGTTTGCAGAGAGCAAGTAGACATACTAATAATGTAATCGTGACACCAGTGTGAAACCAAAATAATGCAAATACAGTATTCGGGAATGAAGAAGAAAATCATTTACAAAAAGACTCCAATGAAAATGTCTTACTGGCAAGGTGAGGAGATTCAGGAGTTTCTATCTGTGATGGTAAATCATCAGACAAATTCAAGGAATGGCGAATGACTCGGTTCTTTACAGTAAAATTACGAACTGGTTATGGGCGTATGTAATGCCCTACTTACTGCATGCTATTCACAGTGCCTAAACTACAAGAAGAATTTTCAGTTGGGGAGAACAATCGGACACGGACAACTTCCTGTGTGAAATGACAACTCTGGACAATGTCCACACCTGATTGTCTGAACACTTTCCGGAGTTTATATGAGTAAACAACTTCACCCTCTTCCAAACAAACAGAAGAGTTTATCAAAGCTGACAGAAGACTGAACATCTAAATTATTCAACTAACATGCAGACACAAACACAGAATGAACATGAGTATAATTAGGACAAGGCAGATAATCAGCTGCCTGTGTGTGTGTTTGTTTTGATGTATTGTTGTCTCCCGGGATGATGCCTTAAAACTGCTCTAAAAACCAATGACATCTGAAAGTAAACAATCTCTCTCTCTCTCTCACATACACACACAGACACAGACATACATACACATACTGTACACAAACACTAATAAATGTAGTGTGTCACTGTAAATAAAGAGCCTTCAGCTTGTGTATGTGTGCTGCCCTTTGAAAAGGACAAAAAACGATGTGATCTACAAACCAGCACAGGATTTTTATATTAAAATAATCTGCCATATATTTTTCTGTTTTCATTACAGATTATTATGATGAGTTTAACTCCACCCTTTCAATCTATAGCTGTTTAGCTCCACCCATTCAGTCTACGGCATAAAGAGAGGTTGGAGAACAGCATAGAAATAAATTATTTCTGTTTTTGGTGAATAAAACTCCACAGGTGTTAAAAGTGAAGCTCAGGGAGAAGAATAAAATATAAGAAAATATACAAATGTAGAAGGTGGGCTCTTTAAAATGCACACCTACCCCCACCACTCTCTCTCTATCTTTCCTTCTCTCTCTCTCTCTCTCTCACACACACACACACACACACACACACACTCCCTCCGTTTTAATTAGCGTGTGTGAGCGCTGCCCTGCTGAGTCGTTTAGCTGTGAGCGATTAATCATGTCTGACTCACTCTGTGTCCAACACATGCGCACACACACACACACACACACACACATGCAAGCTCTCCTGATTGGAGTACAGTGCTCCTCTGCTGATGATGAAAAATATAGTGTATTTTTCTGTGTGTGTTTTAAAAAAGCAAAAACTGGTATTTAAATTGAGATTAAATTAAAATGCATTTTAAATAAGAGATGGAGTCACGGATCCAAACCCCTCAGTAAGAGGCTGTGATATTTAAACACAGGGGTCCTGCCCGGGAGCAAACGTTCCACTCGCACGACACTGAGACACTTCTCACAGGGACGCTGAAGATCTCTGCTGGAGCTCTGCACATCGTTTTCAGTGCTGTGCAATGATGTCGTCCCTGAGAACTTCAGGAAGCTCCTTCACCTTCACAGGGACGATTCCTACTGGGAGAAATCTTCCCAACCAACCAAAAACAACAGGACTACAGAACATGTTTACTTTTTATCCTATCCTGATTTATACTATTCATATTCATTTTAATGTTTTCTCTGTTACAATTTTCTTTGTACTTATGCACACACTTTAGCGTGTAAATGTGTGTAAATGTTAAGTGGATTTTTGCACTGCAAGTTTATTAAAGAACTAAAACAAGAAAACACTTGTTTTTTCTCACTGTGTTGGTTTTATTTTGTGCATGTACGTGTGCTGTGTGTGTGTTCTCACCTCTGTCCGTATCATACAGGTAGACAAATCTGTCCCATCTGTAGTGTCCCAGCAGGCTCAGAAGTGCCCCCTTCAGGCTGGGTCTCATCTGCAGGACGAACTGAACGTCAGCGTCGAGGGGGAAGGATGGAGTGATGAAGGAGGTGTGGAGTGCGCCGCAGAACGACGAGAGTGTGTTCATGGAGCGCTGGTCATAAAACCCAAAAATGGCATACACACCCCGAGAGAACTGAGAACAAACTGCAGGGAAACAGAGAGAAAGTGAGAGAGGGACAGAGACAGAGAGAGAGAGAGGGAGAAGGAGAGGTAGTGAGAGACAGAGAGAAAGAGAGACAGAGAAACAGAGTTAATGAATGTTTTTTTCTTTTCTTTAATATTACAATAGTTCATTATCATTTAAAACCATCTGCACTGGATACAAGAGAAAGAGAAGACATTTATGTTGCTATTAATTATCACAGTTAATATTAATATTACTCTATGTATTTGCGTTTATGTATTAGATTTATAGGGTTGTTCAAAAATTAGTTTTTCTATCCCATTCTGTGAGTTTTCCACGCGCTAGACACCACCATTGAATATCATAGTTCAATCACCTTAAGCTGTGTTCCGTGGTTCCCTGTCCCTTTCAGGCAGGGATCGGCCAGATCACTCTGATACCCGCTCATGTTAAAGTAGTGTTTATAGAGATGGGCCCAATCCGATATGATATCCGTATCGGGTCCGATATAGCCGTAAATCCAATATAGCCCCGATCTCTATATTCCAGTTCGCAGCTTGTGCTGGACCTTAAACTCGACGCTGTGTAATACGAGATGCGTCAAGACCTCTTTGGGGTTCTTATAGGGGCTTTTTTGTGTGTTTTGTTGCCTGTTTTTGCCACCCTGCCCTCTCTCTCGATCTCTCACAATCTCGTAACTCGGCTGGTCCACCTTAAAAACAGAAGTGGTTAGATTACACTCTGTCGTTGTCCTGTCTCCGAATTCACGTCCTTTAAAACTTATTAGTTTTGTACTTTATGTTTTTTACACAGTTGTTGCTGCTAAAATGGACATAATACTTGAACTATTTAGATGATTCTCTCAAAACACGACAAGGCTAAAGTTGGGCATCTCGTAACTCGGGCCGGTCCCCCTTAAATACAGAAGTGGTTAGATTACACTCTGCCCCTGTCCTGTCTCCGAATTCATGTTATTTTCAATTAATTAGTTTTGCACTTTATTTTCTACACAGTTGTTGCTGCTAAAATGGACACAATACTATTTATTTGATTCAGCCAAGACTGATGTGTTTTTGATATTTACAAAATTTTACAGCTGTTGCTGCTACGTTTTTGTGAAGTGTGACATAAATAAATTCCTTTGGCCAGGTAACATTTTTCTCTTTGAAGTTTGAAAAATTTACAACCGAAAATAAAAACAGCCTTAGTATGTATAATCCCCAGAGACAGTACAACAGAAAGACACAGTGACAGAAAGTGTGGAAAACAGTGTCACTGTTGGTGGGCATTATGCAGTGCAGTATTCTCCACTGGAGGTCCCCTGAATGCTTGGGAAGCCACCCTCCCCTTCAGTTCATTAAAGAAAAAGGACTGCACACTTATATGGTACAGGGTTTTTCTCCCTACTAGAGAGAACAGGATATTTTGCAAGTTCCAGAAGGAAAGTATATGCCCTGTGTCCATGTAATCAACCGCTGCTAATGGGGTAACACACAGTTCCGGGAAGAAAGAGCAGGTTACACTCTTACCTGAAATCTGCTTTAAATATTCCTTAAAGGTTGGAGGGAAAGAACCTTCAAGTGTATTCAAAAGGTTCCCAAATACACTCATAGACCAGAACCCTACTTGAACAGCAAATGATTCAGGTGAAAAGAAATGACCAGAGTCTGCATTGAAAACATGTTTAACCTTTGTGACCCCCACTTCCAAAAGCACCTTGTCCACTGAGTTGGTTAATGTCAGTCACGAGGAAAAAAAGGGGTTATCAAACAGCGGTTCTTCAAAGCCATAATGGTCATTCTCCACCCGAGCAAGCCGGAACAAGCGGCACGCGTTCAGCACTGAGGCATGAAAACCACCCACTCCAGTGTGCCGAAATGCGTCTCCAGACAGTAAAAACATCTGCCTATCATATTGAAAGCCACCACAGCCGCGGAGCAGAGTGAGGGCCACATGCATCCACATGATCCAGCACCATCAGCCGGCCACCGGCATTCAGCAGCGGCTCCACCGCCAGTGAGTACAGCACACACAGCCCTGCCGGATCCCTCTAGTGACAGGAAAGGGCCTGGTGAGAGAACCATTACTTTTCAGTAGGCTGCACACATTGGTGTATAAGAGTCTGATGTGAGAAACAAACTGTGGGCCAAAACCAAAAGCGTGTAGAGTTTTAAACAGAAAGGTGTGGTCCACTCTGTCAAACGTTTTTTCCTGGTCTGATGAAACCAAGCCTACATCCAAACATTGCTCCGACACCTATGATTAAACACCCCGGAACAATATAAGTCTGATCACAATGAAGAACAGGTGAGTCAGAGCTTTGGACAAGTTCTTATAATCCACACTGAGAAGTGAGACCGGACACCAGTTTTTCAAAAGTCCCAGATCCCCCTTCTTGGGCATCAGCGTCAGTACAGCCCTCTGGCAGCTGGATGGAAGGAAGGCCCATATCTACACTCTCCTGGAAGACACCAAACAAGTCCACACCTATCAGAGGCCAGAAACATTTATAAAATTCTGCAGTCAGTCCGTCCAGACCCGGTGCCTTCCCCACCAACTGCTCGTGGACAGCAGCAGTGAGTTTTTTCAGAGTCAAAGGCTCTTCCAGCTCATCTCTGTCCTTGTCTGATAGGTATGGTAAATCCTAAAAGCTGATCAGCCAGTGTTTGTTCACAGGGCTCAGCACGGTTCAGGTTCTCCTAAAAGTCTATTGAATGCTGTAAAATCTCATGCATATCAACCATGCTCTGCCCATTGGGGAGTATCAAGTGGCGGAGAGGCTTCTTCTCTTCCCTGTGCTTCTCCAATCTGAAAAAGTACGGAGTGGGGGCGTCCATATTGGTCTCTTGTGTATAGCGGGCCTGGGCCAGCGCTCCAGTCCCTCTCTCCACCAGAAGGTCTTTCAGCAGGAGTGGGTTCCTCTGCAGGGCCTCAGCATCTCCCGCCCTGCCATGCTCTGCTCTTGTGCTCAGCCGAAAGATCTCCTCCTCCAGTCTTTTAATCCGGGTCTGTAACTCAGTCTGGAAATATGCAGCACATCTCTGGCAGAAAAGCTTGATCTGCACTTTTCCAACATCCCACCATTGACTGAGGGACTTAAACTGTGACTTTTTCTCTCTCCACACCTCCCAGAAAAAAGCGAAAGACTGTACAAAGTGCTGATCCTGAACTAGTTTATTACTAAACCACCAGTAACAGTGTCGCAAGGAGAAATCAGAGCAAGAGAAAACAACAGAAACAAAATGATGATCTGAAAGAGGGAAAGGAGCGAGCTTTAACATAAAACCTTTTGAGCTTTAACATAAAACCTGTCCAGCCGAGCAGCAGACACCATGTCAGAGTTCACCTTCATCCATGCGTACTGTCTGCACTTCGGGAAGCGATCCCTCCACACATCAATCAAATCATGGTAATCTATTACATGACCTCAGGACAGAACACTCTCCTGTGACAGATTTTTTAGGTATGTTTGTAATTCCTTTGAAAAAGCTGCCCGTTCTGAGCCAACATTTGGTGCATAGACATTGATAAATGACAACAACAGTTCATGCTGGTAAACCTTAACACACAGGAGCCTCCCAGGTACAACTTCTGTAACCACCGGCTGCAGGACTTGGACCCTCTGTGAGAAGAGCAGAGCGTCCCCAGCACGAACAGAAGAACCGTGACTGAAAACAATCTGACTGCCCCAGTCAGCTCGCCACTGAGCCGTGGTCCCCTCTTCACTGTGTCTCCTGTAAAAACACAACATCTGCCTTCTTCAGAGCAACATAGTCAAAAAGCGCAGCCCTTTTAGCAGCGTTCCGACACCTGTTAATATTTACCAAGTCAAAAAACAACTTAGTCGTGAAGCTGGTCAAAAGAGCTGATACAAAACAAGAAAAACAGGACATAAAACCCACGGTGCTTATCAGTTTCTTTAATCTGTACCGCTTCTGTTTATCAAGCCCAAAGTGGATTTTCTCAGTGCCATCATACAAAAAGCCAAAAAGAGTTTGAAATCAGGGAAATATGACTCTATCTTGGGGTTTCTCTGACCTTTAGTGCCTTTAGTACCTACAGAGATGCTCAAGTCCATGGAGGCCTCCAGGTCGACAGCTGAACATCTCCTCATAGTCATTATCAGCATCCGGTACCTGTATGTCCAGCTCAGTCTCGGGTCATTCCGCTGCGGTTCTGTCTACAGTCGGGTCAGTGCCAGGCTCAGCATGCGGGTGCTGCTGCGCCCTGGCCGGTACTGGACTCCTCCGTCAGCCCACCATCCCGGCGCAGCTTGGGAGCAGGGGTGGAGTGATCAGCGACTGCGGGCAGGGGGGTCTCATGTTCCCGGCCCCCACTGTCTGGGTTCAGGTCCGCTGCAACAGTATCGGCACCCCCACGGTGCTCGGTATCCTGCTCCAGCTCCGGAGCCCCGTGGCCCTCTTCGCTCTCGCCCATAGGCGGGTCCCCCTGCGGCCAGGCCTACCGCACATGACTAAAACTACCACACGCGAAACATTTTACATTCTCCGAGCCGATGGAGATCGTGTAAACTGCGGACACGTCCAGGACCTCCTGCAGCGCGTTAAGAATCATAAATGTTTGCCTTCTAAATAACATTACATGTCTCTGAATTCAGCATTTTTGCAGCCGAGAGGGATCATTCTAATCAGGCTCACCAGCTTCCCGTAGCGCCCCAGAATGTTTGACAGTAAATCAGTGTTAATAAACGGGAGAACATTAGACAAGACAACTTTTTTAGATGGGCTTGATAATTCATTTTTGATATTGAGACCACTTTCAGTGAGGTCAACAACCATGGAAATATTTTTCAAAAAGATCACAATGGCCTTGTTCTTTCGGGACGTTGAAATAACATTGGCAGCTCCAACAACTCTGCTGACCGTGAGCAGACAGTCCTCCACCGAGACGGCGGGGTCGGGGACACACTTAAACCCGTGCCGGAGACCTCACTGACAGCGGCCATGCCGGCGCGGCACACCGACCGGAGTCAGCGAGGGAAAAGTTTAAAACATGCAACAGCAACTAATCTAACGTATACTGATAATTAAAGAAAAGAAAATGGTGGGAAACCCACAGCACGCTCTCACTCACACCACGCTCTACCGCTCAGATACTCACGCATGCGCACAGAGAGAGAGAGAGAGACAGAGAGAGAGAGAGACAGAGAGAGATAGAGGATAAAAGCTGGAAGCATGGAAAACATGACGGTTGAGTAGCTGGGGTTGTGAGAAGAGCAAATGGGAGCAAATACGTGTGTGTGATAGTGTGTGTGTGTGTGTGTGTGTGTGTGTCTTTGTGAGAAAGAGAGTGTGTGTGAGTGTGTGTGTGTGTGTGTGAGAGAATGTGTGTGTGTGTGTGTGTGTGAGAGAGAGAGAGAAAGAGAGAATGTGAGAGAGTGTGTGTGTGTGTGTGTGAGTGAGAGAGAGAGAGTGTGTGAGTGCGTGTGTGTGTGTGTGTGTGTGTGTGTGTTTGTGTGTGTGCATTAGCTGCTGCAGTAACCTGGATTTCTCTGCTGCAGATGATCAATCTCCACCACTGAGTCAACAAACACACACACACACTGACACACGCTGAAGAGTTGGGGTGTGTGCATGCCCCAATTAAGTGAATTTATTTGCATGAACCTGCTGTGTGTGTGTGTGTGTGTGTATGTGTGTGTCTGACTGATACTCAGATCAGAACTCAGTACTGACTGATACTCTAATATCAGATCAGAACCCGGTACTGACTGATACTCTGAGATTTGATCAGAACTCACTACTGACAGATACTCTAATATCAGATTAGAACTCAGCAATTACTGATAATCTAATATCAGATCAGAACTCACTACTGACAGATACTCTAATATCAGATCAGAACTCAGTACTGACCATGTTTGGAATGCACACACATAGACTAAATATACCTAAATATACACCTTAATATTTACCACCTTGTAATGACCATGATGTTTGTGTGTGTGAGAGTGTGTGAGAGTGTGTGTGTGTGTGAGTGTGTGTGAGAGTGTGTGTGTGAGAGTGTGTGTGAGTGTGTGTGAGAGTGTGTGTGAGTGTGTGTGAGAGTGTATGTGAGTGTGTCTGGCAGCTCTTTGAGTCGTGACTGTGGCAGCCGGACTGACTTCACTATTGGCACAGAGAGACAGAGAGAGAGAGAGACAGAGAGACAGAGAGAGAGAGAGAGAGAGAGAGAAAGAGAGACAGAGAGAGAGAGAGAGAGA
>JBBPCY010058897.1:0-12601 GCA_037974405.1 Brachyalestes nurse
TTTTTCTCTCTCTCTCTCTTTCTCTCCCTCCCTCTATTTCTTTTTCTCTCTCTCTACTCTCTTTCTCTCCCTCCATCTCTCTTTCTCTCTCTCCCTCTCTCTTTCTCTCACTCTCTTTTGCTGTCAATCACACAGACTCCACTATAGCCTTCAACACTTTTAATATTTCTAGGCCCAGACACCACCTAATACATACACTTCTTATCAAAAGTTGCTAGCACTTTTTACACACACACTCACACTCTCAAACACACACACACACACACACACACACACTTGCATACTCTCTCATACCAGTTGGTTGATGTTATCAGTCTTGCTCCTGGTGATAGCAGAACTCCTCATACATATCTCTACTTACTAACTTCTAAAGGTTTGCAACCGATGCAAACATTATCCTGCAAATGCACACATTTTCTACTCCAATCCCACATAATCCCACATACACACACTCTTAGACCTATGCAAACATCAACCATGGTCCACCCTAAAAAAAGAAATATAACAATTTTCTCACTGTTGAGTTCCTTGCAGGTAATATTACAGTATGGTGTTGTTCTTCTTCATTCACCCTGTTAACCTTTTTCCCCTCACATGTCCAAGAAACTCGTGTAGAGTTTGAAGCTTGCCTTTCATAAGCAGCTCATTGGAAGCAGCTGCCCTGGGCTGTATTGAATATTCACCTACCAAGCAAAGGTTGGCACAGTTACAACAAACTCTTGCAAGGTTGAGGAAAGGTCAGGTTGATAAAATAAAGCAATATGCAGGGAGTTAGGCATTATTTCATGTCCTAAAAGCAAGCAAGTAATATCACATCATGTTGTAAAGTCTAAAATGTCAGGTCTAAAAGTTTGAAATGTAAGGTATTTTAGCGAGACATGTTTTGAATGCCCCCAGCTAAATCCAGTTTTATTGATTTACTAACTATAGATGTCCTACAAGGAACAAACTACAAAACTATAAAAAACAAATACGTCATGTAATGGCAGCCGTAGATAAAACACAGTGAACTGATGATAAAAGATCATTTCGGGAAAAAATCCACTCCAAACCTATCACTGAATTCTGAAGGTGTCTCATTAGCATGTAAGCTGTTACTATTAGTTTACAGATCAGCCTGCTTTAATGTAATATATTCATAAAACTAAAACATATAGCATAAAATGTCTGAAATATAGCATTTTTTTAAATCATTCTGTTATGGAGTTTAGTATGAACATCAAAGCATGTTGTAAAGTAGAGTTTAATCAGAGACAAATGTGGCTTGTTGGCTAAGTATTAGTAACACCATTAACATTTCATATACTGTTCATATACAGTCATGTTTAGAAAAGTCCTGTTACTACAAAACCTTTATTGTTGCTAGATTTTTAATTACATGTTTGAAAAATTCAAACATCTGAGATTGAAAGGCAAGTAAGATAACGTACAGCATTCATCCTTCATTTGAAAACTTTACAAAAGCCGAGCTTTTCATTGTTTATTGTTCCCTTTGTGACCCATCCATAATGTTTACTATGTACATTTGTTCATTCCTACCCCTCTGTTATATTTATTACTTCTCCATAAACTGATATGATTCCAGTCACACTGTTTAATCTGTAATTTTGAACTGAACTCTTATTCATTTCTCATTTGATTGCCAATACAGCCATCAACAGAGCCTAAACAAGGCTGATACTGCAATGAGGATTTAAGCATAATAAATCATGGGGCTGGCATTTTACATAAATTTCCCTCATGAGTGCTCACATTTCTATCATGTTTTTGCATAAATTCTTACATTTATAACATAGTTATTTCCTGTGTGGGCTTATATTATGTGTGCCCATCTTAATAAGTCAGAGTCACTCTGGGTAACAGTCTCTTGCAGAGTTAAACACAGTGGCCAGGTACATCTATGGGGAGCCACAGCTGCTCTGAGGTCAGCTGAGGACTGTGGTCATGTCACTGCTCATCAAGTTTGTTTTGGTTTGCAAGCTGTACTGCAGGCTACATTACCACACCATTGCTCTGAACCTCTTTATTGGGGAAGCGGAAAAATATTCTCAAACTTTCAAGACCTGGACTTCTGTGTTCTCATAGCCATGCCCTCCCAAAACACATGCACTGATTTGTAGCAGGATTCCCTTCACTCCACTGTAATTGCATTTCTGGACGCAGTCAATTACACACTCAGTAGCCTCAGTGCAACTGGATGGAGGGAAGTAAGTAAACGGCTGGTCTACCACCTTCTGCCAATCATCTCTCTGGCATGATGCCTGGCTTTGCTGTGGTGAGGGCTGTGTGAGGCAGGTGGAATGTTACTGTGTGTTGTGTTGTGTGCAGCACACAGTGGACGGATCTGCCACACACATTTGGCAAATGTCTAGATGTCGCGCTGAGAATCTGCCATCCTGCCAGCCTGTCAGTGCTGTTTCATAGCACCTTGTGAGCTGTGTGAGCAGAGACTCAGCAAGGGGGCTGAAACACAAAGCACAGGCTATCTTGTTTCTCTCTCACTCTCTCTTTCTTTCTTTCGCTCTCTCACAGATATACACACTCCTATAGACACAAACAACCACTCACCGCTTGATAAAAGCATTAAAACGTCCAAATAAATTAGTCTGGATTGTGCTTAAAGCCAAGTGCTTGGCCTAAATAAAGCTGTTCGCTTAGTAAGGCTTCCTCGGCCTTCATATCGCAAGCCGCACTGCGATATACTTTCTACTTTTATGGGCGCTCTTTATCTGCTCTACACACTCATGCTGTTCTTACAGGATCACACACACACACCCTGACAGAGCAAACCTATGGGTATTTACTCCACAGCCCACTCTGGCACACAGAAAATGTATTAGAGATGCCGGTGAGTCCATTTGAAATCTTTAAAGTAGCAGCTTTCCAACATGTGCCCCGACTAAGCCCCCCCTTTAAACGTGCGTAAGCTGACACGGATACCTCGCACACCCCTTCACTATTCCTTCTTTATGCTGCAGGAAATGACTTTAAAAGACACATATTATGCAGTGAGTCACACAAAGCATTTATCTGACTTTTTAAGATTAAGGACATGGTAGATAAGCTGGGAGAGCTGCCTATAGAAGTAATTAACAGTAATAGAAGTGCGGGTAAATGGCGATAATACAGTATTACTAAGCGTCTAATGACCTTTCAAAACGTCTTATAGCCCTCTAGTGTTATTAATGCAGCTTGAATAGGCTGTGCATTCTTTTCAGATAAAAGCAGAATATTGGCCTTTGTCTTAAGTTTGAAAAAAATGTCACTCACCCTCCTCACTCTAAATGATCCCTACAAGAATAGACATAAATGAGTGCAGAAATAATAGAAATAGATATACCTGTAAAACAACTGTATAAATATTGCAAAGTAGATCATATACTATACAGTGTAAACTGCTGGACTTTTATTCAGCTATTATGTTTTAAACTTTATACTTTAAAACAATTATTCAGAAACATTTGTATATTATTGTGTTGCCACTACAGGACTAGAGTAAGTTATATAAATAAAAGCAAGCATTCTGGTATGGGCCCACAACACGGAACTTAGAGTTTAAAAGGTTAAAGCAATGTTCTTGTATCATTGGTCATTAGTGTTATATTCTGGAAACAGAAAAATAGACATCTGGCATTCACTTCAAGTGTGTAGTGCATCGCTGTAGTGCATCGCTGATCAGTTTGACTCACACACACACACACACACACACACACACACACACACCCACACACACACACACACGACATGCGTTACAAACCTAAGCCAAGATGTGTAATTTCTGAGAGAAGCCATAAAATGTCAGGCGCAGAATGACAACGTTTGCCCTTTGAACTTTTCATGTGTGGTCGTGCCGCGCCTGGATTGACAGATTTAAATGTCATTGGGCTGCTCTAATATTGACCTCTTACACTGAAAGTTTAAACCAATACAGCCTCGATCCCTCAGTGTACTTAACAGTTGATGGTTTTCGCATATATATTGTAGTAAATAATAGCACATGGAATATAAGAAATGATGTGTGCATTCTTTTTTTGTACATTTTCGGGAAAAATGTTCTATGATAAGAAAAACAGAATGAGCCCAGAGGAGAAAACTGGTTCTGCTTGCTTTGCTATGGAGATAAATTATAGCACATGGAATATAAGAAATGATGCACATATAAACCTATAGATGGGTTTATAGTTGGGTTTAGAGTTATTACGTATATGCTTTTACAGAAAAAAAGACCCCTGTACCTTGTGCGGTTTTGTATAGCAAATGTAGAAATCATAGCTATTCCACATACAGTGCATTGAAGTGAGAGCACTGATACACTCTACTTGCATAAATGTATTGGAATGAAGAAAATATAATGTATGAATTCATATCACCTTGGTTTTAGCTTCCGAACTATTTACAAACTGGCTGTGCTTGAATTTTAGCATTTGTCTATATATCTAAAATACATCAATGTCTGTCTTGCTGTGACTTCCAAGCCACATGTCAACTACTATGACTGTTTGTGTCTGACTCTGGGTTTAATGTGATGTAGTAATGACAAAATGCTGAACAGCATGCTGCAGTGTGCAGAAGAATAGAACAGCGCTGGGAATCGACACCAAATACCAGTGCCAGTGGGGGCACATTCATAAAAATAATGGTTTCCAGTATTTGGACCCAGTACTGAGCAGCAGCCTATAGGCATGGGAGAGAAGTACTTGCAATGAGCATTTGCTTAATTACTCCCACTGGAATCAACACAAATATCCAAAAAAATTCAACATTTAGATTTTGTGTAAGTGTGTAGCTCAATCATTCAAACTTCTCCTTGATGAAGACACTTATTTACAGCTACCAGCCGGGTCCTAGGTTAGTACTGCCATGGTACAGAAGAAATCCATATCTGGAGTGCAGCGAGAAGTCAGGAACCATCTATCTATTAACTGAGCTGCCTATCCCAGCAGTCATAGAGTGAAAGAACCCAAACCATGACATGAACTTTTCAAAACATACCTATAACTTTACTGATTTAATTACACATAATATTTCTAATAGGATACATTATTTTACTGGCATTTACTGCCAAGATTAAAAGTAGTCTGACTAATGCTATGTTTACATGTGATCATTTCAACATAGTGGAGTAGATTTCTCAGTAATATGGTATTACTGAGAAATAAAACCAAATAGCGTCAGGGATTATTAATGACAGCTCTTTGAATAAAATGCACACAAATAAAGTTTGCACTTCTCTACAAAGTTTGACAAACTGGAATCACATCAGTCTCAATGCACAGGCAATTATAAATCCCCTTGGACACGACTATAATCCTCGCAGGTGGAATCGATCAGAGCCGTTCGTAGGCGGTATGTTTCTGATCGACAGCAATGCTGTCAATGTGACTAAATGAGCACTGTTGAACGGATGCCACTGGCATTCATTTGATCGACTAGTTCTAGTGTGTGTGTGAGACTGTGTGTCTGTGGGTGGTGTTATCACTGTAACACCAGTGGTTTTTAACAGGCATTTAAGTATGAGAGAAAACCTGGTGAAAGAGGCTCAGGACAAAAGGACTCTATGCAGCCCTGGAGAGACTGTAAGAGTTGATCGCCCTTACAAAGGTGATTTAGGAGTCAATGGGCATGCTGGGCTTTATTATGTAACCTTTTTTACGTTTCAGCCTTTTACCTGTAAAAAGTTCTTTATCGTCCGAGGAATAACAGCTATGAAAGACTTCATCATGCTCTCATAGTTAGTCCTTCTGCCCAGTGCACCCTTACATGACCCATTTGTGCCCAACTCATAGTGATAAGATTGTATGGTATGACCTCTCTAGGTAAGAACATAGAAAACCCCTTCAGAAGTGCTGCCTTTTTGGTTTTTCACAGTCTTACAATAACAAGACCAGCAAGAAACAGGCATAAATAAGGACAAAACAAATAAGGAGATGGCACAATCCTGACACTTAATAAGCCACTATGAATGTTTTTGTTTGCTTTTATGGTCGTTTGTGCAATAATTTATTCCCAAAGGGTGGTCTAAGTCTAAAAGGCAGAGTGAACACACATCCTTTCCCTCAGGAACATGACAGAAAGAAGAATCTGATAAAATAACCCCTTCCCCCCATCCTGACTTCCAAATAATCCAGGCAGATGAATCAGCAGCATGTTCTTTCATCGACTTGTCTTGGGAAGATGATAAGTCTGTTGACAATGTGTCACCACATGTGTGACAAGTAAACACAAACACATGTCAAGGACCCCCTACCACCATCCCTAACACCACCTATTACTCACTGACAAACTATTACCCATAATACTGGCTGGACCTGGTCAGCTGAGAGTGTCGGAGGAAAATGATTGATCATTGACTCCCTGTGGTTCACTCCAGCACTCTTTCTTTCGCAGGCTTGCAGAGGTGATTCTCTCTCTTTATTTATTGTGTCTTCTTGGAATTTCATCCTTTTTACACTCTCCCACTCTATTTACCCTTATTTCCATCATAACTATTGCAGTCTCTGTAGACCACACAGTCCTCTTCCCTCTTAGTACATCACCGCATCCATACTTTATAAACTTCTTAGTGTATTTTACCGTTCTGCTCTGTCAGGGCCAGATGTATGTGTAAACGTAGACACAGCGTAAAATGTGCCTTGATGTGTCCACGATACACACTCACAATGGTCCTGAATTGAATGTGGCTTTACTAAGACTACAGCTTATCATGCAAACTGTGAATAGCCCTGCCCATTAACTTGGTCCTCCTGAGGCACAGGGTTTAAAAGCAAAATAATGTTGTCAACAAGGTCAAGATGAAGCAAAAAATGAAAGTCAACTTTGAAAGTAGAGGTAGCTGTGTTAATAAGTAGCATTCTTTCCCACCAAAATATTCTGCAGGGATGTAATTCAGGTGTAAGAAAATAGTTAACATGGACTGTATGTCATGACATATTCAGCACCACATCTTCACACATATGGCTGCTTCATTCCACAGTGTTATCCTGTTATCCAGGATGTGCTCGAGGCTCACACTTGCATCTACCCATTGCATCTGTGTCTATTGAGACTTTACACATTATTTTAAAAAGAAGAAGAAAACGGATACAAAACCGGTCAAATGTTCAAATTGTAGTAAATTAAATGTAATCAACAGCCACACATGTAATATATCCCGCCATTATTCTGCATGATCCTCACTTGTTTTCCATGCCTCCCTCCAAAAGCATATTAACAAGAGAAGCACATTTCACATTTCACCTTGTACATGACTTATAAACTGATGCGTCTTGTCTAATAATTTTATATGAAACACTGTCTTTTATTGCTTTTCACTTCTCTATTAAGCACTGTTAAGTAAGTACTTCTTACACAGAATATTCAACAGTGATAACATCTAAACATTACTTTGGTGTGCCCTTGCAGTGTAGGGTCCCCCTTTACACAAAAATCACACAAACTATATCTACATGCACACAGTAGCCTGACTAAGTCCATTCATAGACCTGATTCCAGCAGAGTCTGGCCTCAGCCAGCCCCTTCATGACGCAGCTCAGTTTACTGACGTGCAGGTTTCCCACAGTTTATTCCCACAGCTTAAAAATATATGTGGTCCCATTTCTCCTCAAACTTAAATATTCAGTCGTATCTATTTCAGACAGAATGTTTGACATCACTTCCTCTCCTTAAAAATCTGAGTCCTTTCATCATGTGTGTGTTTTGGTGTCACAAAACTGTGCGCTACTAAAACTCAGTGGGGGGACCTGAGTGTTCACATATTTAAATCTTAGTCTGATCACCATCTGCCTGGACAGCATGTTTTGATCAGGCTAATCCTAGTTTGGTGGGAACTCAATATGATAACCAAATGACTATGATAACCAAACCCTGCAGTTTATATGTATAAAGCTGAGATATTTCGAGCCACCGGTCTACCTGTGCGTGTATACATAGTTACTGTCAGCATTAATCCGACATTCAGTAGTATTAAAAAGTACGTTTACAGTGAAGAATTTTACACTTTACTTTACACTTTTGGCCATTCAACACCCCCGGGGCCTCCCAAAGAAGGAGTTATGCTTTAGCCTGTCAACTTTAGGCTTAGGTCAATATAAACCTGGATATTCTGTTTTCACTTTTTTGTTTTACTGTCTATCATTTTTTGCCAGGTTAAATCTTTACTGAAACTCCATGTCTTATTCCATAAACTCTTCAACCAATCACCTTGACAAAAATGGGTTCCTCTGGTCTTTTTCAGTTTGTCTTTTTTCGTGATATCTACAGATCCATAAAAAAAGAGACCACTGCAATTTATTTTTAAATCAGCATCTCTATGAGTATGACAACCATTCCATGCCAATGTCTGTTAAATTCCTACACAAGCACCTCATTCTGCTTTATGAGGGACTGATTAGTGATCACCTGAATCACATCTTATTTAATGAGGAAAAGTATAAAAACACTGCTGTAATCAACACTCTCCTCTTACAATGAGACCAGTTGGATGGTAAAACACTACTAGAAGTTCATCAAAGGTAATTATTGCCATTTTGTCAAAAGAGTGAACAAGAGATTTGTTTTCTTTGAGTTATTCAAGTTCTGAAAGGCACTGAAAAAATCTGCCTTATAACTCGAATGGTATGGCACAAATGCTTTACATTTTTCACATTATGTGGTACAATTTCTTCCTTCTTTTTCGTCTCTTCAGTGTGTTTGCCTATTTGTCCTAAACATCATGCTTTCATGTGCATGTGAATGAGAAGTAATTCCAGGTGAAATATCTAAACATGTCCTCTAGAGAAAACAGTAAAACCACCGCTGTGAAATGGGTTAACCATGGCTATATCTGTTAATCATGGTTGTATCATATGTATTTGTAAAGTACACAAAGTATACTCAATGTCAGATCAACTGGTGTGAATGACATTTAAAGCTGCAGATTTTCTTTTATTATTTTACTGTGTGTTTTGGTGACACAAAACTGTGCGCTACTAAAACTCAGGGGGGTGCCCTGACTGTTCACATATTTAAATCTTTCTCAAAAGGTCAGCATCTGCCTGGACAGCATATTTTGATCAGGCTAAACCTAGTTTGGTGAGAACTACTTAGATTATGATAACCAATCCCTGCTGTTTATAGGTATGAAGCTTAGTGAGATTCTTCGATTATTAGAGAAATTTTGAGCCACTGGTGTACATGTGCACATAAACATAGTTTACTGTTGATGGTCTTAAACTTTCAGCATTAATCTGACGTTCAGTAGTATTATAAAGAAAGTTTGCAGTGAAGAATGTGTGTGTGTGTATATATATACATGTATATATATGTATATATATCCATAGGGGAGATTCGGGTCTGGAGCACCACAGACACTTCAAATGGCAGTAGCAAGGAGAAAGAAATCATCAGAATCAGAAAACTTTATTGAAACCTGGAGGAAAATGCTTTAAAAACCATTAGCATTAGCAATTTGCAGCAAGCCAAAACAAAGACACGTATACAAAAGAAATGCTGATATAACCATGTTTAGACAGGGCACAGCTTACTAATACTAAATAAACTGAGATAACTGTAGAAAATTGGGGAACAAATATTTAAAACACTAAAATACGAAGACAACACACGGAGCATTTACACACACACGTGCGCACACACTCTGTGCGTGACTGCTCTGTGTCTCTGAGAGAGTGTGCACGTGTGTGTGTGTGTGTGTGTGTGTGACTTCTCTCTATATATATATATTCTATGCTATTTAAAAAATAATTTCAAGCAACCCCATTAAACAACTGCTTTTAGATTCATGTGAGGGGCTGAGAGGCTGAAGCATTTGCAACATTTATTTGCTTGCCTCAGAGATGATTATGGCAAAAACTATAAATCTTCATATTTAATTTTCACTAAAAGTAGGTAATTTAAGCTAAAATGAAAAGTCTATAAAATGCCAGAATTTTAACCACTCTTTCTCAGGGTTAAGAACCAGTAACCCAGTGTCGGCATATGAGATAAACTAAAGACAGACCATTAAATACTTCCAAAGGAGAAGAAACAAAAAGCCACAAATGGTTTTTTTTGTTTGTTTGGTTTTTTTTTAAACCCTGGCATAAAGTGAATAAAAGAAGAAAAAGAAAGAGGGAGTGAAATGAGAGTGAGAGCAAGGAAGGGTTCACTGATGATGGCCCTAACCTTGGCTGCTTGGTAAAGCATCTGTTTCCACACATGGGCCATTTTTGAATTACATCAGTGTGCAGCCAGAACACAGAGTGGCCTTCCTCACGGCACTGTATGAAACTGCATCATTCCTTCAGCGCCCTAATCTCTCAGCACAGCTGCTTGGCCGGGTGCAGACGCATGCAGAGCTCAACACACAAGCACCCACACACACACACACAAACAAACACACACACACATACATACACACACAAATATGAATCTCATCAGTCACCAGGATAGCTGTGATCATGCTGCGACAAGGACATCTCTCTTTCCACACTGCTGCTGCCCCCCACACACATACACACCTGCGCACATACATAGTGTTTATGCACATGTGTGCATATATACTATATATATATAAAACAATAAAAGAGTTTTATTCATCCTATCAATACAGTTTCTTTGTAAGATCCTTCTCTGAAGTAGTGGAGACTGAAACAGAGTTGCCTGTGCGTTGTTTATTACTATGCTAACAGACAGAATCCATGATCTCCGCCTTTCTGTTCAAAAACATGTTTTAAATCACTTTTAAAGCATTACCTTTTTCTTCTTTGGACTGAGCCTGCAGGAGACCTATGAATAAATCAACAAACAGCAAACTAACAAAAGTAACAGCAAAGTGTATTTACCCTCAAGACCCTTCACTTGGGACAGCTACTATTGCTTTCACTTTCCATCAGTGAAGAAATCTGGATCTTCACTTGGTGGTAATTCACATGATTACTGAATTATTGAAATCAATAAATACATTTGGGTGCAGCTTATTTTGCAAATCTTTATAGCCATATCAACATGTGATTTATACTAAGTTGATAAGTCTTTCTTCAAGTTAAACTTGAGCAAAGAAAACAAAGCTGATTCCTGAATACTCATCATATACTGTGATATCCTATCATGTGAAGAAAGTATTGTGATCAATTACTATTACATGATGTAATTTTTTCATACTTTTCATTTGACTGATATGTACGTGGATGGATGTATGGATGGATGGATAGATAAATGAATAGATGAATGGGTGGATGGATGGATGGATAGCTGGAACCATGGATGGGTGGATGGAAGTGTAGCAGGATAAAGATCACCTGTGGTGGCTTTTGGGTCCAAGTTAATTAATCACCACTGGAGGGCGTACTAATAGAGTTAGGCTTACCCCTTCCTGTTAGCTCACCCCTTCCTGTTGAGTGGGTCCTGTTTTTGGTGCACCTTGCGCCTACAGCTGGTACAGGTAAGCCAGAAGTGCCATCCTTAAGTGCAGTTTGGCATGATTTGGGTTAAGCTGCTCAGATTGTCGTGGCCTGTCCTTTCATAGGTGCCTCTTGGTTCTGCTGTGGTTTCCCTGTTCTAAGTAGTGGCTGTTACTGCTGACTGATGTTGGGAGGTTCTGCTTTATTTCGTTACTGTGCACTCTTTGCCGATTCAGTTGTATAATGGAACTTTGCTACAGAGAATCGCTGAAGTGAATTAGATTCCTCATCCTCCGTCATGATATCCTCGTCCTCTGCTAACACTGTCTGACTGTATGTAGCATATTTTCTTTATCCTTTTCTATTTTTTTTCTTTATTTGTTAATTTTGGCTCATAGTCGGCATTCTCCACGTTAAGGTGGACTGGGGCTGACGGGCACATGAAAGGAACACTGCTGCTTTGCCTCTGCTGGCGATACCGTGTGTGTGTGTGTGTGCACGAGTGTATGTGGGTGTCTTTTGCTGTGATTCGGTCTTTGTGGGCCCACCCCACCAACAGGAAGTCCCAGCTCCAAGGCTTTTGGTTTTCCCTGCCATCTTTGATGGTTTTATGGTCCCTTTTTAATGACATGTCTAATGAATAAAAGCAAATGTTAGATGAATGGAATCACGTCTCTGGCCTCTTGAGTGACGGACCTGCATGCCTGTTGAACTTTTGGTTTGTAGTCAAGGGCTTTATTTCCTTGGGTGAAATTCCCAAGGTGGCGTAGTCGGTTTAGTTTAAATCAGAATAGCTATTAACATACATTAAAATGTATACTAGGGCTGGGAATTTAATGCATTAATTAGATTAATTAATCACAGAAAAAAATAATGCGTTAATTTTTTTAACGCAATTAATCCTTTAAGCCCAAAGTAAAGAATAAAATAGACTGTAGTTACAAATAGCATGCGCAATAGCATTTGTATTCCCTACCACTAGCTGGCAGACATGTAGTACTTCAATTCAAGACCAAAATACGTCATCTTCGTGTTCAAAGTTTCGAGTAAACAGCAGTGGAACCGAGTCTCGAGTCACTGCTGCGTGAGCAGCCAGAGAGCGCAGTTTAGTTCACAGTGCGCGAGTGTGAGATTTGGAAGAAAAAAAAAAGCCAAATGGCTAATAAAAAGTTGTCCCGTGATGTCTTGTGAATGTTTTTTGCCGATTCTGACTCTGAAGGGGAATA
>JBBPCY010058908.1:0-12599 GCA_037974405.1 Brachyalestes nurse
ATCACTATCCTGCGAACGTACAGCGTGAACTGCGTTCAGTCTCGCGAGAGTGAACGTCACTCGCGGTTACGTTCATAATTTGTAAACCGACTTGTTCAGTTCAGCGTTCACGAAAAATAGGAACGTGTTCAATGAACGCTGTTCATTGAACGCGTCCAGGCACAACACTGAGGAGCGGAGTGTGGTGGAACACAGTAATGGAATTTTTATCCAAAATAAATGCTGTATATAAAGGTAACTGTGATTTTGGTTATTGCTCTCTAATAAATGTGTTGATTTAATCTTAGCACCTTTCATTTTGCTCAGTTATGCTGAGTAGATTTTAGAGAGATGTAAATGCCTCCTTTTAGGCTTTTTTTTTTACAAATTCTGCATTTCAGCACTCTCTCTCTGACCTCAGGGCACGCTCAGCCTGCTCGCTAGCGAGAGGTAACAGACAGCCAACTATCCGCTCTCCTCCTAATGCAGTATTGACCCAGGCACCCTCTCTCCATCTCACTCCAGTTAATGCACTTTCCAGTAAGATCACTTCAGCTGGATTCAGCCCTCAACAGTGGGCTTCATGGCCGTCCTCCCATAGGTTTGAGCTGGCAGGCTGAGCTCTAATCAGAGCCTCTTTAATCTCCCGTCTCTAGCTCTCAGCTGCCTGCACCAACCCTACCACCACCTCTCCCTGCATCGCAACACACATGGTGCTTCAGCAAAACAAGTGAGAGAAAAGACGGGTTCAGAGCGGCAGCTTGTGTCAATATATGTCTCCCTCATGAACTGTGTCACATGATGTCTGGTTGATAGGTCTGGGGAGTAGTTTGGTAAAATATAGGTGTGATTTCCATCATGTCCTTGCTGAGAACTAAACCTTTTAAATATAAAGGTGGCAAACAGGGTTGTCAGGACTAAAACTATTCAGACAGGATTCTTTCTCTCAGAGCAGATAAACTAATTTCACCACAGAACATTGGTAATGTTTATGACATACATGGCATATATATAGTAGAAATGTAAGGGCTACTTGATTTATGCACTTCCTTCAATCCAAAATAGGAGTAGAAAACATGTCAATTTAATTTAGCAAGAGGGGAGCTGAACAGAATGTTTAACCACCAACACAACTAGAAAGTACCAGTGGAGTCGATCAATCGTGTTTTGATCAAATCAAGTCAAATAGGTGTCAAGGACCATTGTCCAACACAAAGAGAAATAAAACACAAGACTACACAAGTGCAGGCTGGACAGGACTTAGGAGAGAATGAAAGAGTAACAACAAGAGTAACAGTACAGTAATTCTCAGGGAAAGACAAAATGCAATGTAGTCAACAGGAGCAGTAACAGATATAATGTGAGGGAAGACTGTATTATAACATAATGTGTTCTAGCATTCCAATCATTAAGAGAACAAAAAATGAAGATTGATGAAGACAGCAATAAATAATAAAATTAGCAGCAAGAAAAAATTATAGCAAATAAAAAATACAGAATATTTAGAGTGGGGGAGTAAGTTTTCTTTGTTTATGGCAGAACAGTTTATTGTGTGTATGCAGTGTGATTGGGAGAAAGGAAGTAGTTCAGTTTGTGTGTGTGTGATGTACAGCAAGTTGTTCAGTTCTGGTTTAGGAATGTGATGGCCTGGGTGAAGAAACTGTTCCCCAGCCTGGAATGAAGGTCCAGCTGCATTAAATACTTCTTCTAGACGGAGAGAACATAGAGTGTGTAAGGGGTGTGTTGGGTCAACCACAATGCTGGTGAAATGCTAACTGGCTATCCAGTTGAGTAGCCATCGCTGAGCCACATCTATGAAAAACCATAAACACAACAATCTCTGAGCTCATTTGCTGGAGTCGGTTGAAGTCCAGTTTATTGTCTTTTGGTGTTAGATGTCTGTGTTTAATCTATAATGTGAAGATGCACCGATACCATGCTCACTTGCTGTTACTCGTACTCGACCAAATTTCACCGATACCAACTACCGATACCACAAGAGGTAAATATGATGTAGTTATGTTCACTTGGCAGGTGGGGGCAAATAAAATAAAAATACTCGTACTTGTATTGGTATTGGTAGTGGTATTGGTGCATCCCTACTGTAATGATAACATAGTAGTATGTTAGAGCTCAGGAAACAGTATTACACATACACATTTTACTCTGACATTTTACTCTACCTCTGGGTTTTTTGTTCATCTTTTGAAGATTTGGATATTTATGGCCTAAAGTGAAGGCCTAGCTCTAATAGTCGTGGCTCAACATTGAATTTAGCCATTATTTAATTCACCCTATTCATCTGCTTTGCTGTTTTAAGGTAATGCAGTGAGTCATTAGCGGGGTTTTTTCGGATCATTATCGTTTGCAGAAGTCTGCAGTCTTACATCCAAAAAGGTACACTTCTGCAGCATCGGCTTTTGACATTTCTATCTGTGTTCCTCACTCTAGTTTTGGTCTAGAGGCTTCTCCACACCACCACCCTGATTTACTGAGGGTTTGCATATATAAAAATGTGTTAACTTGACAGGACCCTCAAAACACTGTGCACGCTGATTTACCAGGGTCTGTGGAAAACTACTTCTTCTAATTGAGCAAAGTAGCTCATGCTGGCTCTAGTGCATATTTGCCTTAAAGAATATGCAGTTAGGGCTGCTTCCTCCATAGGGTGCAAAATATGCGGTGGGTCAATGCAAATGATGAGTGTAAATATTTTTGCGATGATGCATTAATAGTTTCATTAAAAGAGATTGTTTTCTTCTATGACTGCTCTTATTTTGTTGTTTAGTTTAATACTTCTAGCAGTCTTTAGTTAAAATACATGTATACAAATGTTCACATGTATACAAATAACAAAAGTAATTCACTATAATGCCTCACTTTAGAAGTCATACTGGGACATCACTGAAAAATATGTAATTAATTGTGAGGCACAGCCCAAAGTATCATTATTGGGATGAGCAAAAGTCTGAACACATTAATATTTAATTAAAACTAACTTGGAAGTTACATTTCTGATTTCAGTCTGTGCTGATTCTGATCAGCTAGATTAATAGGCTAGGCTATATGTTGATCTCTCCTACTCTGCATAACGATTATGGTGCATTACCAAAAATAACCATGAGGGACTAACGGACCAGAATATTTTGTACATGTTTCTAGCCGCATGCGACCACCAGCCAAAAACACTTTGAAAGCATTGAGCATGTCAATATATACAGTATATATACAGGCACACTGATTCTTTTAGTTAATTTACAATGCATAGTTCTAGTCTTGTCACCATACATTATATGCATTATATTTTTTCTTTTATTCTGCTTTTCTTATTACTATCTCTCTTAACTCCCTCAATGTTTTTTTGTTTCTTTCCGTTTCTTTTTATAAATGCTACACCTATTTCAGGCCCTGACCTGTCCTGGCTATTGGGAACAGCAAGATTGTTTTCCACTTCTTAGAGTTTGTAGACATGCCCACTGCTTAGGCCATGAACTGCGCTGCATACGCAAATTAGTACATTTTATTCAAGACTGTAGTAAATCAGCTTTACTGGGAGTTTACCATCAGTTTGATGTTGCGTTTTTGCTCAGTTTAAAGTTTACCAAATGTGTTTGAGTGGCCAAATGTGTGTTTGATCCACTGCTAATAAAGCAGATTGAGATCAAGCTGAAATATGCTGGAGAACCATCGATTGGAAGATTCTTGGATTCGTTTTGTTATATTATATCCTCTATAGTACATGCATATATTTTTAACAGTTTGCTCACCAACAAATGAGGACAAATTAATGTGTAGTTTAATGTCAAGCCTATGTAGGAGAACAGGACAAACAACCTGAGAAATACAACTTGTAAAGTTGTAAACAGTGTTTACATGAACTAAAAATATAAAAACGTAGTGAGAATGATAGTGTTTGTGTGTGTGTGTGTGTGTGTGTGTGTGTGTGCACGTGTTTGTCTATGTGCACACACATGGACAAAGGCAGGGAGGTTCCTCCCACGCAGTCATCCATCAGTGAACTGCAGCTCAAGTCCAGTGTTTCTCATGCAGCATCTGACTCAGTTCAGTAATTACTTCAGTTATAAAGAGCAGCACACTTTAGCAGAAACACAATGCCGTGCTTTTGATCAGTGGGTGAACACTGACATTCATTCATACATTAAATAACAGCTTAGTGTTAACACGTATAGCCGTCAAAGTATGCTGTCACTATGCTGTTAGGATAATCTTGTCAAATAACAGAGCATCTAGCAGAGGTGAGCAATGTGGCAATAAAAATGTATGAAGACATATTCACAGTACACACTGCAGTATATTTGCTGTGGGAAAGATGAAAGGACCAGTAGGTGAAGTTCTCCCTGTGCCATGGTGTGATACAAAAACAACACAAGTGTGCAAAGGACAGGAGTACACAGGGAGCAAAAAGGCCTAAAACAGCTTCAAAATGTGACAGTGTATAAGAAAAATGTGACAGTATATAAAAAATGGAATGGTAGGATGTTGGTTTGTTAATGAGGCAGGGGGGGGGATAGTTCAAGTTTTGTTTTTGTTTATGGGGGAAAAGTTCAAGTTTGTCTTTGTATGTGCGTCCACTGAGAGTGCTCTGCTGAAGCCAACAACCATCTCTTTTGTTAAAGAGAGAGGTTGCTGCTTCTACACAAATCTAGGAGTCATTTCTCCTCTCTGTTTGCTACCTCGTCATTCCCACTGATTAAACCTACCATAGTCGTATCATTAGCGAACTCCATGATGTGGTTTTAGCTGTACACTTCTGTAGAGAGAGGCCCAGCAGTCTTAACTTTCCTATCAAACGCTGAGGGATGATGATGTTGAATGCTGAACCAGGATCTATAAGCAACATTCTCACATAAATGTCTATTTTTGTGGATGGGTGAGGGGGCACAGGTTTTTTTTGGCCAAAACTGAAAATGAAAATGAGGAAACACTTCGGAAAACCGAAAACTGAAATAAATTATTATACCAAATTTTTGTAATATTGCCATTATGGCTGGGACTTTGTGTACTTACCTCATTAGAGTCAAGTGGCCTTCTGTCTTTAAATGATTGTGACGATACCCAGACTTTGTGGGGGTCTAGTGAGGGGGCAGCTGGGTCTTTATGTGCATCATGACAGTCAATTTATGGTGTGATTCATGATGATGGGTGTGAGTGTGACAAGACAGTAGTTATTGGGGCAGTACACAGGTCACAGGGATGATGGTTTGATGGTGATTGCTTTGAAGCATGTTGGGACGACAGCAGTTCTCAGAGAGATACTGAAAATGTGTGTGAGAATATCTGATAGCTGGACTGCACATTATCTGATCACTAGTCCAGGAAGACTCTTGAGTTCTCCTCACAGCAGCTGTGTTCAGGCAGAGCACTAGGTCATTTGGAGAAGGGCTGGTCTTCCTCACTTTCAAGTCGTTCCATACTTCAAACCATGAATTATAAGTAATTCAGGGCGTCTGGAAGGAAGACATTACTGTCAGGTAGTGATATCCTGTAGTTGGTGAGACGCTGTATGCCCACATGTGTCCTGGAAGTGGACATGGCTTTACTGAGCATGTGTGCATGTCACTGCCCTGGTAGCCTGGAACAGGTTGGCCCTCACTGATCTTAGGGCTGCCTTATCACCTGGATTGAAAGACAATGTTTTGGGTTCTCAGCAGTGTGGACACCTCTGCAGTCATCCATAGCTTCTGGTTGGGGCATGTGGTGATAATCTAGGAGGCAGTAATGTCATTGATGCACTTGTTTATGTAGAGAGTCACTAATGCCATGTACTTTTCCAGGTTGGTAGAGCCACCATACGTTGTAGACTCCCTAAACATGTCCCAGTGTGTTTCTGTACTGAGCAGAAATTGCTACTAGGGGAAATGTTTTAGTCATGTGAGTAGTTGAGGATGGATTCAGCCTTGTACACTCCAGTGATGTTGATGTTAACAAGATCCAGGTTGTTGGCACCTCTTGTGGTAAAGTCTACGCACTGATGGAGTTCAGCTAGTTTAGACGGTAGAGCAACATTTAAAAAAACAAGGAAACCACAGATGTTTACACATTTAGTAAACAATAACTGGATAAAGGTAGACCAGAAGCTTTTGATTTCCGCCATATCAAAACCTTGATTCTTTTAAAGGAAACTTTTAAAGGAAACGTTTAAAGGAAACCTTTAAAGGAAAAGTAATAAGAAAATATGCAGCAGGGTTGTGCAAATTGTAAAAAGTTCAGCACTTCTAACAATTCATTACTCCAGCTACCAGTGCTTTCAGTACACTCATTTATTTTTTGCTAATGCATTTTTGGGTTTAAATCGAAAAAATATTTGAAAAAAAAAACCAGACCTGTTAACTCAGGTGTATTGATGTTCTGCATACACGTGACCATGACCACGTCACCGCGCCATACTGGACGGCGGAAGTGAGGGTTTGATATAGAGAGATAGATAGACAGAAACTGACTACTGCCAAATAATCAACTTTTTCATTTGTTGACAGCTGTTTAAATATATCAGTGCCATTATCAGTGGAAGTTGGCTACAAGTTGGAGTCCACAAACATCGATACTTTGAAAAGCTTTCTAATAAATCCGGGGGGTATTTTGGAAAATGAGGGGTCATTGGAATTGTCTCACCAAGTCCTATCTAGCTGTGAAGTTTGACGGGGATTGGTGTCCTGCATCCGCATCAATGACACGAGGCTCATTTCCACTGCTATTTGCTCGAAACTTTAAACAGGAACACGACGTAATGTTAATCTTAAATCAGTACTACACGTCTGCTAACTAGTGATAGGGAATACAAATGCTATATTACGTTATATTTGTAACTACAGTCGATTTTATTCATGATGACGTCTTCTGCAACTTTGGCGCTTAAAGGGTTAAGTACATACATAATGTTACATTGCATGAAAAATGTGTTAATAATAGGAACAGCCCACCGCGCAGCATGCAATAACCATTTTTATTATGTCTGTGAACCCCTGTTATGTCTTTGAAACTACTAAAACAAGTCCAATCGCTCCTAACTCACTTCTGCCATTCAGCATGGACGTCCTTACAGGCGCGGGGTAAAAGTGACGTCACATGCAGAACATCAATACAGGCCAGTCAAACCCTGACCATTTGATTTCTTGGCCTAGGACTCACCTACTGACTTCCACGCGGGCGCACTTAAAACATGAAAACCAGCGCTATTGATCAAAAGACACCAATATTGAATAAAAATACACCAATAAAAGTGTAAAAGTATGCATTTTCTGTGTGCCACATGTGTAACCAAGCCCTCTAGCGGACTGTTAACAGGTCGGGATGTATATGACATGTAAGTAATTACTGGCTTCGTGCTTCGACCCCTAAAAAAGAGAAAAGTTCCTGAGCGAATAGACCATGCCCCCCTTAATCAATCATTGAGATATTTTAGTGATTGACTCATGACTGTCCCTTTGTCAATTTCACCAAATTTCGGAATTAGATTTTAAGCAGTTTTTGAGGTATAGAAATGTGATGTTCATAGCGCCCCCCATAGGCCAAATTGTGCCATCTTTTGCATTTTGCCAAAACATTATGTCTACATGAAGTCTGTCAAGTTTTGTTATGTTACGCTGTTCAACTGTGAAGATATTGGCTTTATAGCAAATACAGGCCATTCCCGCTCCATATTGATTGGCACGTGAAGTCAAAATGATTTCAGAAATCAAGAATTCGCTTCAGTAACTTTTTTCAGCCGTATATGTAGATGATGTCTACCAAATTTAGCGAGATTCGGATGAATGGTGTCAGACAAGTGAATTTTTGTAGGTTTTCAGGTTTGGCCAAGATTGTGAAAAGTAGGCGTGGCCAAAATGACATCAAAGATATACATTTGAGGCAGGACCTTCCAGAGAATAAGAACTTGAAGAACTTAAAAGACTTCTTGTGTGTGGTGTGTGACCCAAGTTTGGTTAAGATGTTGCCCTTTGAAGATATTGGCTTCAGAGTAAAAATAGGCCACACCCACTCCTTATTTATTCATGCTTAACATCAAAACGATTACAACAATCAAAAATCCGCTTCAGTAACTTTCTGCATCCGTCAACGTAGATGATATATACCAAATTAGGCGTGATTTGGATAAACGGCCTCGGACAAGTTAACTTTTGTATGTTTTGCGGTTTACCCAAAATGGCGGCCAGTGGAAATCAGAGATATACATTTGATGCAATACATTCCAGAGAATAAGCAGTGGAAAGAATTTTTCATGTATCTTTTAATGTTCCAGAGATATGATTGCAAACGTACCTGGGCCCGTTACAGCGCCACCTAGTTGTGGTCATGTGTCATTTCAAGGATTTGCAATCTGACACACAGACCTGACCAGTCCCCCAAGGGGTTTTGTATTGGCGTGTTCGGTCTAGGCTGCAGTCGGGGATTTACGTAGAAAAAAAAGGGTATGGAGTATTTAGGTGTACCGAGCATGCAGTAACTTCGTTGAACAGTACATGTTGATTTTAAGCTTAGCTTACAGGTTTAAGAAACAGATGTAGACAACTTGAGCACTGATGTACGTCGCTCTGGATAAGAGCGTCAGCTAAATGAAGGACCTTACCAGAGGGAAACGCTCAGAGCCTTTTAGTGGGCCTCAGGGCCTTCTCATACTTTCCTTTAAGTTTTTTTTTCTTTTTCATTTTTATACAATAGAATAATGCTTATTTTAAATGATGTTATTAGGTTTTGGTTGGAAATTAAGCTCTTGAATGTAGCAAAATAATCCAATCAGATATTTAATCCAACAATCCAATCAGATAAGTGATTGATTAGGCCAGTGATTAGGTCTTTGGGATGTGGACTGAAGTCCTAATTAGTCAGATTAACATCAACACTTTTAGGAAATAACAGTGGAATCATAATTAGATTTTCAATCTGAGATTGATTATCTGAGGGAAACCATCACTCTAGGCTTTCTGGAAGCCTGGGATTTGCCACTGACTGACATTGGGTTTGTGTCAAACAGCAGCAACTCAATGACAGAATAAATACATGTAAAAAGTGTTACAAGTTTAAAATTAAACAAAGAATGTCTTTACCAACTTCAGATGTCCACGCCTGAACGGCCGAAACATTTGGTGTAAAATGTTTTTTGCTTGGAGCTTACATACTACCAGCATCCCCTACAGCACTAGTAGAACTTTATTGAATTATTGTTGTATTATCAAAGGTCATTTTGACCATTTCTGATCATTAAACTGAAGACCCAGCACTAGCAATCAAGGTTTATACAAAATGCACTGAAGAACTTCGCATGACACACTTACATTCTGTGTGCTGCACCTCTCTGTATTTGATACTGATTAGGCCTGTGGTTCAGTTTGATCCAGACCAAGACCAGCTTTATTACTGGGACTGCATTTTTGATCCTTGGTCCAGTTCTAAAGGTTAATAAAGTATACAGTGAATATCTCTCAATGCTTAAGTTTTCTTTTATCAACAATGTACTTACTTATCAATGGTTCTTTGATCAGTTATGTGATATATTTTTTTACATTCCTGCCTTCATCTCCCCTCCCAACCTGAAACAAACCAATCCTCACATATCTTTCTCAGCCCTCCTGATTGATTTGATATTTGAATAATTTAGCATTTGAATGTGGAATAACATCTTAAATTGCTCATTTATTCATCTGTTTGCTCCTTTTCCCCTCTCCTTCTGCCTGCCTGCCTGCCTCCTGTGGCCTGAGGAATTGCTCCGTGTCAGCCAGATTGACTTTAGATGCGACGTAAATTATTCATGCGTTGGGTAACTGTTACTGTGAGCCATGAGGATCAGCAATAACTTTCTCTCACTTACTCTTTCCGACCCCCTCCAGACCCCCCTATCCATCTTTGTGTGTGTGTGTCCGTCTTTTGATAGCTCTGAAACAATTGCCACAAAACAGATTTCCCATAAGATTTCCCACGACCGTCTCACTGCAAAAGTGTGTGTGGCATGTGTGTGTGTATGTGTATGTGTGTGTGTGTGTGTGTGTGTGTGTGTGTGTGTGTGTGTGTGTGTGTGTGTGTGTAGGTGTACGTGTGTTTATTCACTTTTTTGCACAATAGGTCATATACGTGAACCACCAGATGCAAATCTGATGAGCACTCTCACTCTATCCCTCTCTCTCTTCCTCCTAACTGTAATTAGTCTAATGATTAACCTTGACACTCCAGATCACTTCAGCCCTCCTTAATGATGCTACTGTGCTACTGCAAGGTGCTAAATCAACGCATGCACCGCTATTGATCTGCTATACATGACAAAGGGTGACAAATTAAAGGAAAAACCTAAACCGATTAGAGGATAAACATGATAAGTGCAGATACTTTCAGACAGCTATACTGCACGATACAATTAAGCAATTAAAATCCCACCATCCTCTGCAGCTTGAATTAAAATGCTGAAAAGGCCCAGCAGACCTTTTAGATCAAGATGAAATGAGGCAGAAATCTAAGTGATTTTGAAAAAGTGTTCATTATTGGTACATGGATGGCAGGAGCTTTCTTCAGCAAATCAATAGGAACAGTGAAAAAAAGTGCATTTAGGACTAGACATCAGTTAAGAGGGTTGAAAATTATGATAGAAAGCAAACACTCAGTGGCCATGATGCTTGTCTATAAGTGTGATATGTAAGGAAGCTGAAGAGTAATGGCTCTTCGGGTGACTGAGAATGCAGGACATGATTTGATTGTCAGCAAGATCTTGTATCAAAACCACTTTTGTCAAGTCAAAGACTAGACCAAAACTATGATTTGTTGGAATCGGGGTCAAGGCTGACTCTAAAGGGGTTAAAAGTCCAAATAAGAGCAGTAAAACTCCAAATAAGAGCAAGACAAAATTTCCTTATTTAGTTGAGCTACGACTGGATAATATGGCCTACAAAATTTTATTTCTTAGAGACTTGAATCCCACCAAATACTACAATGATTTTTATGTAAAAATAACAATTCACATTTCCATCAAATTACAATACTGGAACTCTTGTCCTTTGACATGAGCCAAAAGTGTAGAATGTCCATTCTCATATGTCCAAATATAACTAGTTGTTTAGGTATCAGTTGGCACATGTTGGTGACAGAAAATACATTTTTTGAGACTGATGGAGACTAGTCCAAGAACAACAAAAAACATATCGTATTCAGACTTGAGTCAGAAACTGGATGGGAGTATTACAGCTGAACATAATTTAATAGGTTAACAGTGCACAAACCCCTCATTACAAAGACAAACACAGTTTACTGTTCAGTAAAACCACAGACACTGATGTGGAGAACATAGTGACGGATGAGCATGTCACTATTTTCCACATCTCTGTAGAGAAAAAAAAAACATGTAAAATTATGAAGAAAATGTTGGGATTCTAAAGATAATTTATCTTTAACTGATCTCATACTGATAGTGTGCATTAATAAATAATTGACATAACTAATGAAATTGCATTATTTAAATTTTCTTCTTCTCTTGATGCCTACAGTCACATCAGCAGCACGTCAGCATTAAATCATATTTTTTTGCATTGGTAGTTTTTATTAGAACAATTAGAACTTTATGCAAAATCTCAGAAGCCAACCTGTTCGCCCGACTAGACATAAAATGCATACCTCACCTACATACCTTTCCCAGGAGAGTGGTCAAGAGGGGCAAAGGAGAGTGTGTGATGTATATATTTAAGGGTTTTTTTTCCTTTTTGTGTCTGAGAGAGGTCAAGCACCACTGGAGACAGTGAAAGAAGAGAAACGAGTATATATACAGTATATGTCTTTAAGATACAGTCTTTCTAATTCTAAGGGACATGTAGTGGTTGGAAAATGGTAATATAAGACTAGATTGTAATGAAATCTAAACTATATTTTATTAATCTTGAAACCACTGCAACAGAATGCTTTGGGATTACTTTGGATTCACCTGAAGTGCATGTGTTCAGACTGTTGGAAGAAACCGGATCTCTCAGTAGAAACCTTAGTTAAACATCATGGAACAGCAGGGAGGAACCTATAAATACTTACATGGTTGTCCAAATCTTTTAAAATCAAGGGGGCATTTGAGCAAAAAATGCACTTGAGGGAGCGCTGTACATGTAACTGTATAAATGTTTTTCTCTGCATGTTTAATCCCACCCAGTAATGAAATGGATTTCATGTAAACAGAACAATTCACATTGCCATCAAATGTGACATGTCCAAGTGCAACAAAAAAGCATCTCGTATCCAGACTTGAGTCAGAAACTGGATGGGAGTATTACAGGTCAACATCATTATATAGGTTAGCAGTGCACAAACCCTTCATTTGACACATTTCACTATTTTCTACATCTCTGTAGATGAAAAAGAAGAATAAAACACAGCAAGTAAAATTATGAAGAAAATATTGTGATACTAAAGATGACTAATTTTTAACTGATCCCACACTGATCATGTACATTAATACATTTTCATAACAGCAATACTGAGTGATAACTTTGTCGTCTAAACTCTCACTTGTTCGGTCTCTCTTTCTGTCTGACATACTAATTTTCTCTCTATCTCACTCATTCTCTCTCTTACACACACACACACACACACACACACACACACACACACACACACACCCACCCTTTCTCCCTCTCTCA
>JBBPCY010058919.1:0-12599 GCA_037974405.1 Brachyalestes nurse
GAACGTCAGAGGGGGATCTATGGATCTGTCACTCGTCTCACACACACACACACACACACACACACACACACACACACACACACACAGCTCTCTTTACTCTGAACACACTTTACCCATGATGATCCATGATAAAAGTCTTGTAGGTAATGATCTACTTCACTAACACTCATGTAGTCTGACCATGAGAGACATAAACAATCTTTCCTTTCCCTGTTTACTGGGTTCAGCACTAATATTCAGATACTTACTGTGGGTCAGAAGGTTCTCTTCCACTGCTGGAGATATTAGACTCCATTATGGAAGAGTTTCACCTCATACACACACTGCTGGACACTGGAAATTCTACTTTCTTCTTTCTGTAATCAGTTTAAAACACATTTACACAGAGAGCTGGAAGACTGATTTTTGTGTTAGAACAAATTGCATCTGTCCTTCATTGTCTTTTATTGTAAATTAACGAAAACATCAAATTACTATAGTCCCAGTCCTAAACTCTCTAACTTCACTACCTTTTATTAAAGCATTACATGAAAAGCTCTGCTCCTATAAAGACGGTCCATCTGAGACAGTGTGAGATTCCACCTGGGACGACGTGTCCACACAGGGAAATCAGGCGACTTCCCACCCCACGAACAGCAGAAAAATACCAAACATCTTTATAGACTTTCCCCACACTCACACAGATATTTACAGGCCTGAACACTTTACTGGTGAGTCGTGTGTCATTTCAGTTTCAGTCCTCTTGTGTTACTTTGGTTAAAGGTTAATCCACCACTGAGCTGATTCAGGAACTGAAATATACAGACACGCTTCTTTCTTTAAACAAAAGTTATTCTACACCCGCAGCTTCCAGACTTACTGATCTTACTTTGAGAAATCCAGAGCACCGAGATCTTTTCTCCTTCTCTAATGACGAACACAAACTTTCACGTCACTGCGTCACCTGATCACATGATCAATGTCGCTCTCTAGTGCTAACAGGTGTAAAAACATCTACACATTCGCAGTTTCTAGACACACACAGGTCCAGCTGGTCTGGATCAATGTCTTCTGACTGGACTCTTCAACAAGAAACATGTGGAAACAAGAGGAACCGAGTGAGACTTCATCATTCATCCACATTCAGATCAGAGATGTAGGAGTCACACCAAACCTTTTACAGTTTTAGTGATTTATTTAACATGGTCTAATTTCACCTTAATTAGTGGTCTAAATTTGTCTTTATACGGTATTAAAATTAAATTATGAAGAATAAAAGTATATTTAACTTCAGCCAAAAGGGAAGTTATCAGGCAGGTTAAAGTACAGCAACAGGTAGAGAGTGAACACACACAACCCAGTTCTCACTCTTACATTACAGAAAATGCAAATATTTAAAATACAAAAAAAATTACTCAAATATTACAACAGCTCAGAACTGAATGACAAACATTTCTACAATGGTAAGTCATTAAATGGCTCTAACACACGCTATAAATCAAAAACATGCAACAAAAACTGTTACAACACACCCTATACCACAATGCCCACACCTAAAATTAATAAGAACCAAAAGAATTCACACAAAAATAAACATCTGCCGTGAGATTATATTACATTGATCGCACTCTTTACATTCACCAACTCAATCCTGTTGTAAGCTTAATGGTGCTTTGGTTCGGATAAGAGATGAACAAAGTAAACCAACAACAATGGTTGAAGTAAAAGGGCCCAAATGAATCTAAAACAGCGAAAAACCAGGACCCTGTGCCGAGCTCTGAAATGCAAGACAAGAATTACTTTCTAAAAACTATCTGAACTTTGATAAAATATACATTGCATGACAAGAAGACAAAATCTTAAACAAAATCATCAGCCTGAAAGAACACATATACTTGAAACAGAATTGAATATAAAAATCACATTACCTCAGGAGTTTGACGCTGGCCTGTGGTACTGGGGTCTGTACTAACGAAGCGCGTTTATTGGCTTATCACACAAGTGTGGTCACGTGAGGCATCACTTCATGAGTAACCCGTACTACGAAAGGTGAATAGGATATGTTCTTACTTAAATAGCGGTTTAGCATAAATGGCGTGCCTGGAAGATCCGCGGGACCTCGGCGCCTGAATTGTGATTGGCTCTCTCCGCAGGGTTTTACAGACCGGCAGAATATTTATTGTAATTTTTATTCAGTTGTTTTATTTTTATTGTAAAAAAGTCTATTTTAGGCTTAAACTGAACAGTTTCCCCACATGATTTTTAAGGGTCATTGGATTTCACACACATCCCTTTCAGGACACACCTGGGAGAGCATGAGGGCAAATATGTGAATCAGAAATCAATGTACAGGTATCTTTCATTATATCTTAGCTGATCTGATATATGGGCTCTGGACTACATGATGTCCTTCATTAAGTTCAGCTTCTATCCACTAATTGGATCAACACAAGGTGGTGATTTGTATTTTGTTTAACTCATCCTTAATCCATATTGCTTATGACACTTTTGTACTATCTAGAGGGCCTCTCACACTTCTTCCCCCTTTGTCTAACATGTTTTCAGTGTTTTCTCTCCCCACAAAGGCTACTGGTCTACTGGTCTATCTGTACTGGTCTATTGTTCTATCTGTACTGGCCTTGATGTAAATGGTGTCATTGTGACACACTGTGGCTCAATTTTTTTCAGGATTGTCTTATATGAACATGACTGATGTTACAATAGCAGAATGAGTGAATTACTTTCAATCCTCAGAAGTCATGTGATCACCAGCTCATACCAACAGAGGGACAGGACTGAAATGACTTCTGGAATCTTGAAGGCAGGTTTTGCCAGAAGGGGCTGCGTGTGAAGCCAGAGAGGGTCTGTCAGGTGGAATCAGCATGTGGTTCTACAAAACATAACCATCAGAAGAGAAAAGACCCCAGTCCTGATGCCTGTGCCCCCGATTTTGTTGACCCTTTGACCCTCGACCAGGGCGTGCTGTCAGAGAGGCCATCACACAGCAGTTTATAAAATAAAAAAATAAATATAGAATAGGAACACATTGGAACTATGTTTTCACTTTATTTGCTCCTGTTCCTACAAATGGAAAGATCAATTTCAGGTTTTGTTTATAGGACAGTCACGTTGGAGCATGTTCCGGCCTAAACAGACAAAAATCATCTTCTCTAAAGGCCACAGCTAGCAGCTCATCTCATCTCAACCATAGGCCCCAGCTCACAGCTCATCTCCACCAGAGGCCCCAGCTCACAGCCCATCACCACCAGAGGCCCCAGCTCACAGCCCATCCCCACCAGAGGCCCCAGCTCGCAGCTCATCTCCACCAGAGGCCCCAGCTCGCAGCTCATCTCCACCAGAGGCCCCAGCTCACAGCTCATCTCCACCAGAGGCCCCAGCTCGCAGCCCATCACCATCAGAGGCTCCAGCTCGCAGCTCATCTTCTCCATAGGCCCCAGCTGGGGTCAGCTGGCTCACTAGGGCTCGGTGCTTCGGGGCCTTGCTGGGAGTGGGGGCGGTGGTGGTGGTGGCTACTGGGGCGAACACTGATTTGAAGCGGCAGTGGTATGAAAAAAGAGTGAAGTCCAGATGATTGTGTGTGTAACCAATGTCCAGCAGTGCCTGTCTCGAGTAAGTTAAAAGTGCACAACAGTTGTTCAGTGCAAAAAGAACAGAGAACACACAAAAAACAAAAGCCGGCACTTGAGAGCGGAGCGAGCGAACACGTCTGCCTCGAGGGGCGCCACGAGGAATAGAAATTTCAATGTTTCAATGCTTTATTTACATTACAACGTCTTATTATATTATAAAACACATATTTATTAAGGTAGGTTCAAACATTTGACCAGTTTTGTTATATCTATCGTTGTATTTTTTCTGTGTTAGATTGTCACAGACTCTGACTTTCCCACATGATAAAACCTTCATTGAGGCAGCTGGCAACAAATGTGTAAAATCTGTAGAGATGATTGAATGTGTGCATTATCACAGGTGTAGAGCAGTAGGTGTGTCACGTCCTGTTGTGTTTACAGACCCCAGAGAGCTGCGTGCTCAGAGAGAGGAGACCTGGAGCACTGCCCTCCTCCAGGGTTACGGGAGGTAAAGGAAGAGTCAGAGGACGATTGAGGAGGAGAATATGCAGCAATCAGTATAAGAGGCACGCCGCTAATAATAAAGTGAAAAACTGCATCTGCGTATCTCATGAATGACTCGCTAGAAACATGTTCCCCTCTAGCAAGACACAGATATGGCAGAGGTTCTGCAGTACCGCTTTGGATCTGTTATATTGTGTTCACGTTCCTTTATTCAGAGCTATTGGGCATTAAAGCCCATGTATCATATATAGAGATCGTTTTTTGTTTTGTTTTTTTCCATTTGTGGTTCATTTTGTTACTTAAAAAAAGATTTAAGACAAGTTCATAGGTTCTGAACTTGATTTTTTAAAAGGCTGCAAATACGTTTAACATTTGTAGGTGCTCACAATGAGCTCATCAACAATAGAAATAATAGAATAAGTAATTATCTTAGTTATTAAGAGAAACATGGTCTTATCCCCTATGTCATTAGAAAATGATGAAGAAGGTTCTGTAGAATAACACCAGTAACTGCTTCTGTTGCTTCTATCACTTCTGTACAAAATGTGCAATTTAAAACATGGTGCATTTCTACTGTTATTGTCAATTGCTGTCACTCCATTGTGTACCAGTGTGTGTGGTATTCTTATATTTACTTATATATATATCCACTCTGTGTACACATATATACAGGTACTGGTCATAAAATTTGAATATCTTTACTAATTCCATTCAAGAAGTGAAACTTGTATAATGTATACATTAATTCCACACAGACATATATTACAATGTTTATTTCTTTTCATTTTGATGATTATAACTGACAACTAATGAAAACCCCAATTCAGTATCTCAGACAATTAAAATATCGTGAATCACCTGGTGCCACACTCTAATCAGCAACTACTTGTGCACAAAGAGAATTTTATTTCAAGGTTTATTGTGCACATATGAGTATGTGAAATTTTGTCTGTCTTATTGTTTAATGTTCAATGTATTTTAAATTATAAAAACTAAATATAGCTCCCTTTTTGTCCTCATAAGTGACCCCACATTGGCCCCCCTGGTAAATTTGGCACAGAATCCATGTTGCTTGAGATCCAGTGTAAAGTTTCCACAGTCAGTGAAGGCTTGGGGTGCCATGCCATCTGCTGGTTTTGGTCCACTCTGTTTTCGGAGGTCCAAGGTCTACACAGCTGCATACCAGGAGGTTTTAGAGCACTTCCTGCTTCCTGAACAACTTAATGGAATTAAAAAAAAACATTTCCATTACCTACTCACTTAATTCACACCTTTGATCAAAGCTTGCTTACCAACCAGGCTGCCTGCTGTCCCTGCTATGTGAAAAAGTTATTTAATCCATGCCACAATGAAGCTTAAATGACAACTTGAAATGTTTTGAGTTTTTATTGTTTTGGTTAAAGAGTTTGTTTTTTTTGCATTTTTATTTTCCTGTAAACTTAATTAAGCAAACAATGAAACATACATAAAATAAGTTATTTTTATAAAGTGTGTTCTGATTAAACAAGCACCATCTAAAAATAAACATGTGACACAAAATGAATACATTTGAATGTTTTTCAAACTAGCCACAGTTTGTTTTTCTGTGTATCCTTGATTTTTGTATATGAAGCTCTTTCCACACTTCCACAAGAGTGATACAGTTTCTGCTCTGATGTTTTTGGAGACTACTCTTTTTGTAGAAACCCAATCCGCAATGATATGGTTTGTGTCCTCTGTGAATTCCCTGGTGACTTTTGAGATGACCCATCTGACAAACTTTGTCCACACTGAGCACTGATAAGTTTTTTTCCAGTCTGAGTGCGTTGGTGTGTTTGCAAATATATTGGTTGGTTAAAGCTCCTCCCACACTCTAAGCACTGATATGGTTTCTCTCCAGTGTGAATGCGCTGGTGTGATTTGAGGTTTCTCAAGTGTGAATGATCTTGTGACTTTTGAGATTACTTTTTTGGCTAAAACGCTGTCCACACTCCAAGCACTGATACGGTTTCTCTCCAGTGTGAATGCGCTGGTGTATTTTTAGATGATGTAGTTGTTTAAAACTCTTTCCACACTCTGAGCAGTAATATGGTTTTTCCCCAGTGTGAATGCGGTAGTGTACTTTAAAATGACTCCGATGACTAAAACTCTTCCCACACTCTGAGCACTGATATGGTTTCTCTCCAGTGTGAATGCGCTGGTGTGATTTTAGATGTTGTAGCTGCTTAAAACTCTTTTCACACTCTGAGCAGTAATATGGTTTCTCTCCAGTGTGAATGTGCTGGTGTACTTTAAAATGACTCAGAATAATAAAACTCTTCCCACACTCTGAGCACTCATACGGTTTCTCTCCAGTGTGAATGCGCTTGTGTATTTTTAGATGAGATAGATGTTTAAAACTCTGTCCACACTCTGAGCACTGATACGGTTTCTCTCCAGTGTGATTGCGCTGGTGTGTTTTGAGGTTATTCCGAGTACTAAAACTCTTCCCACACTCTGAGCACTGATACGGTTTCTCTCCAGTGTGAATGCGCTGGTGTGTTTTGAGGTTACTCTGATTACTAAAACTTTGTCCACACTCTGAGCACTGATACGGTTTCTCTCCAGTGTGAACACGCTGGTGTGTTTTGAGGTTACCCTTCTTTGTAAAACTCCGTCCACACTCTGAGCATTGATACGGTTTCTCTCCAGTGTGAGTGCCCTGGTGTGTTTTGAGAGTATTCGGAGTACTAAAAATCTGTCCACACTCTGAGCACTGATATGGTTTCTCTCCAGTGTGAATGCACTGGTGTGTTTTGAGAGTACTCTTATCTTTAAAACTCTTCCCACACTCTGAACACTGATATGGTTTCTCAACAGTGTGAGTGCACTGGTGTTTGAGGGTGTCCATCTCTATAAAACTCTTCTCACACTCTGAGCAGTAATACAGTTTCTCTCCAGTGTGAAAGTGCTGGGGTGTTTGCAGAGTAATTAGTTGGTTAAAACTCTTCCCATACTCTGAGCAGTGATACAGTTTCTCTATTTTATGAATGTGTTGGTGTATCTTGAGACTATGATATACCTTCTCCAGTAATATACCTCCCCCACTCTAAGCACTGGCAAGGTGTCCTTTTTGTGTTCATCTGTGTTGGAGAAGCTAAGCAGAAGACGTTTTCTGAGGAAATTTTCACTGTGTACGTAGGTGGGCAGTAGGAAAGGAAGTCTTGCAGGTGATCATTCCTTCTGTAAGATAAACATAAAAAATGAAAAAATCAGTGCCCGTTGCAACACAATAGTGAATAACACAGAACCCTTGTGGCCCTCTTGAACCCAAAGCTTGATAAATGTACGACTAAATCCCAGCCACAGATATATTTGAGCTGAAAAAGACCAAATACCTGGAATAGAAAGTATTCACAAATCTAAAAATGTAAATCAAATGCTGGACAATGATTAATTTTTTTTTCATCATTTATTTATTTATTTATTCATTCTCTGTCATGTCCAGCAGCTTAGCAAGCAGAATTTGAAGCTGAATGCCATGATATGCCAGACAGCTTGGCAACACTGTAACAGCACAGAAACAACATACACGCGTACAATCAACTCTGTAAAAACACAGAAACACCATACACACCTATGGTAACACTAACAGTTCAGAAAAACAACATACACACCTACGGTCAACGCTGTGGTCTTGGGTAGTTATATATATATATATATATATGCGCCTGTACCTGTGTGCGTGTGTGTATACATGAGCGTATGTGTGTGCATGTCAATGGCTGTGTGCGTGTGTCAGTGGACGTGTGTGCGTATACGTGTGTATGAGTGTGTGCATATGCGTGTGCATATATGTTCATGTGCGTGTATGTGTGCATGTGCCCATGTGTATGTGTGATTAATCTCATTGTTATACGCAAAATTAAATCATCAATACAAAAGTACTGTACTGTATTTTAAAGTACTGCTTTACGAAAAAAAAACAAGAACATTTGGAGCTTTTTACCAGTTGTGCTCCCTATAACACAGTTACACAAAATTTGATTTCCACTGATCACCCTTGAGATGTTTCTACAACTTGGAGTCCACCTGTGGTAACTTCAATTAATTGCACATGATTTGGAATGGCACACACCTGTCGAGATAAGGTCTCACCGTTGAAATTGTATATCACAGCAGAAACCAACAAATGAAGTCCAGGGAATTGTCTGTAGACCTCCAAGACCAGATGGTGTCAAGGTACAAATGTGGGAAAGGATACAAAAAACATTCAGGAGCAGTGAAGGTCCCAAAAAAGCACTGTGGTCTCCATTATTTGGAAATGGAAGGAGTTTTGAACCACCAAGCCACTTCCTAGATCTGGCCACCTGACCAAACTGAGAAATTGGGGAAGAAGGATCTTGGTCTGAAAGGTGACCAAGAAAAAACTAAATCAAGTGTTGCAGCCTCTCCTGCCCAACGATACTGCACCCATCTTGAGCTCTCACAAAGTAAAACTCTCCCTACAAAACACCAACTCCAGGAAAGCAGCTGGTCCCTTTGATAGATCACATCTCATTTTAGACCTCAGGAAGAACGTTCATGTCGTTGCGGGTAAAGTACTTCATTCAGTGTGCTGCAGATGGTTTTGCAAGGAAAATAAACTCCACAATGAGGTGATGACAGATGCTCCTTTTTCGGGGAGGAATTCAGTCTATACCACAACTTGTCAAAAAATCAAACACTGAGAAGTGCAGCCTGCTTTTTACTGAAGAAAAAGGAGCCAGTGGAGGATCTTCTCCCCAGCTGGATTTGAGCTGGATATATTTTACACATAAAACATTCTTCTCACCATGCAGTATTCCACCAATAAGTTTCAATTACATCAATATTTGAATATTCAAATCTCCACCGTCCCATGTTTCTACAGGTAAAACACTAGCACTAATTAATATTAAGCCCTCAACTCCACCATGATTTCATGAACTGGCATGTCTTTGTTAAAAAACATGTTCATGTGCAAGCATAGGCCTAATGGACAGTTTACTCCATTTTAGAGTCTATCTGGGTCTTTACCAAAACTAAATGGGTCATAATTTTCCTTCTCAAGGATCTTCGCTTATTTTTATTTAAGTGCAGTGTTTTTTTTTTATTTGAGTCTGGGGGCTTCTTTGGAAGTGCACTCTTTGGGGACAAAACACATTCTATGGGAATTTCCAGCCCATCTCGAAGGTTTCATCCAGTTCCAGCATACAGAGGGCTGAGGGAGACTCAGAATTTTAGTATTGCTAGTAAGGCCTCTAACTATATACACATATACATTCTCTACCATAGGAGCTGCTTTATTTGTTAACACTCTGAGGTCTGAGGCCTGTCAGGCAGTTTGCCAGACTTTTAATTTTTTTAAGCATATCATCAAAGTAAAAAACATCTATGAGAGTAAATTGGATGTAATTAAATTAATTTCTATTAAAATTTTGGGTAAACAGGACATAAGAAAAATATATTTTCAGGGGTCTTCAAACATCCCAGAGCAAAACAGAGCAAGACTTTTAAAGTTTGACCCTTGGAAACATATGTTTTGGATACAAAGATTTAAGAAGAGCATTTCAAAACAAATTGTTTAAAAAAAAAAAAGAAGAAAAAAAAAAGTCTACCAATGGGTGTATCACACCTGTAACACCCTTCATTGTCTGTCTGCCCTGGCCCCAAATTCTACAAGCTACTGCACAGAAAATAAGCCCCAATACAGAAATGCTTACATTAAAATCTTTCTACAAAAAGAGCAGAATATCCATCATTCACACAGAATCTGTTACAATTTACACTTTTTCAGTTTCTGTCTGCATATCTTTCTAGCAACACCTATAAAATAAATGTGCAAATATAGCCTTTCTGACACAAAGAGCAGGCAATCTATCATTCACACCCAATCTGTCACCTACCATAACAAAGACATGCATACTAATGGCTAAAATACTGTTGTATATGATAATAAGTTCATCTGACCAGCAAAAGACTAGATGTAACTTCATTGGCCCTATACGCTAACCGAAAAACATGGTTAGCCTCAAGTTGGCTGATTAGCCTCCTGTAAACACAACTCTGAGCACAATGTGACATGGATTTTCACCATATGATCATCTGACCAGCATAAGACTAGATATAGCTTTATTTCCCCCTATAAGGTAAACAAAAAAGCACAAACAACAGCTAGTAAAACAGATATTAGGCTACTTACATATCGGAATTATCTTTAACAGGATCAAGAGAAGCTCAAAGTGTATCCATTCAGCCATATCATGGCTGTATTTGCTGAATAAAAAGTTTCCTGTGTATGCAAAAAGACCAGACCATGTGTCTATTTATGGAGTGTGTTCTCACACCCCTGCTACACAATGAGCCAATCACGCCACTGCTATTCAGCTGTTCAGATTGGTGTTTTCCATCTGAATAGCTGAGAGCTGTCAGTAACCTGCTGCTGCTGTCTGAGGCACCGAAAATCTGAAGATTTATTTTTATTTTACAAAGCGCCATCAATAGATTTTATTTTAAAACCTACATATTTGAAAACTAGAAGATTCCCAAGTACTTTGCTAAGATGTGTCTTCTGAACTGCACTGCCTACTGTTTTTGGACGTTTTACTAAACATTTTTCAGTTTATACAGCTGTGCTTAAATATGTATATTTTGCACATTAAATGGTCAACCCTGTAAATATGCACATTTTATAAATCTTACCGGTGTCTTGTCAGTAAATTGTGGTAAAAAGTAAGTAAAAATGCTTTGCCTGTCTTATTTTTTTGCACAATAAAGATGAGTCTAATTTGTTAAACATGAGTCTTATGTAGTGATATATGGTCTTAATTAAATCAACTGTGTCATTAAATGTTGTTTAAGCACTGTAGGCTTATAATATTTTCTTATGTCAAATAATTACAAATACTTAAACATCATTTCTGCAATCATCTGTAAAACAAAGATGCGGTAAATGTTTTATTTCCTCTCTCTCGCGCGCACACACACACACACACACAGGGGAAATTCTGGCCTGGAGCGCCACAGACGCTTCAAATGGCAGCCGCAAGGAGAATCACACAACTTTAATGATGCCGGGGGAAAAAGCTTAAAAACCGTTAGCATTAGCACACACGCACACTTAGACACGAGCAGTCGCACGCGGCATGCACTCACTCTCTCTTTCCGGAGAATAAAACCTGATCTACCTGATCTATTAATATAAATGAGGGCTCGTTGGAAATGTCTCCTGAAGGTCTACCCAACTGTGAAGCTTTCCCCACTGAGATATGCAACTCAGAAGCTCCCCTTGTGCAAAACGTTCAGAAAAAATATATTTATTGCCACAAATAAGCAAAAATGGCTGCGTATATAACTGGGGATTAATGTAGTTCGCACACTGACATTTGGAAGAGACTGATGGAGTGAAGATGAAAACACACTTTACTCTGTACTGTAAGATTCAGTCTAGGTGGGAGCACTTGTTCTGTTTTTCTGATTCTCCATAAGCCCCCCAGACTCAAATAAAACCACTGCACTTAAGTGAAAAGAGTATATCTTAAGTGAAAACCTCAGATATACTCTAAAATACTCTAAAAAGATATACTCACCTCTGAAAATAGTTTTTTTGTCATGTGTAAGGGAAAAATCAATATATTTACTTATATTCTAAGGCAGATCAGTATATTCAGTTTGTGATTCTTATATTTGAATGATTCTTTCTTTAAATACCATATTATGTGATTCTGTTGACTAATGATCAAGGTTATGAAGCCAGGCCTAAGCCATTAAGTCACAGTGACATGATTAAATTACGGTTGTTATTTGTGCACGGTTGTTATTTGTCCCGGGACAAACTTTCTTTTCCTTCTTAAGAAGAAAATAAAATCTTTGTTATGAGCAAAGTATCTTTTGTCAGTTTGATGATTGCCCACCTGCCCTAACAGCTGTGAGCTGGGGCCTCTGGAGGAGATGAGCTGGGGCCTTTGGAGATGATGAGCTGTGAGCTGGGGCCTCTGGAGCAGATGAGCTGCGAGCTGGGGCCACTGGTGGAGATGAGCTGGGGCCTATGGAGGAGATGAGCTGCGAGCTGGGGCCTCTGGAGGAGAGGAGCTGCGAGCTGGGGCCTATGGGGGAGATGATTATTGTCTTTTTAGGCTGGAACATGCTCAAACGTGAATGTGCTAAAAACAAAACTTGTAACTGAGAAGAGCAAAAAAAAAGAAGATATTGCCACACATTCACCAGTCTTTAATCAAAATGTGAGCTAAGAATTTTCACTTTCCATTTGTAGGAACAGGAGCAAATAAAGACAAAACATAGTTCCAATGTGTATTTCATTTACTGTATTTATTTATTTTAGTAAATAAAACTGCTGTGTTAGGATCTCTCTCACAGCTCGCCCTGTGGGGTGGTCGAGGGACAAAGGGTCAACAAGATCAGGGACACAGGTATCTGGACTATGGTCTTTCCTCTTCTGATGGTGATGTTTTGTAGAACCACATGCTGACTCCACCTGACAGACCCTCTCTGGCTTCACACGCAGCCCCTTCTGGCAAAACCTGCCTT